>CM037008.1:29963863-29997492 GCA_020826895.1 Aquilegia kansuensis | reverse complement strand
TTAGGATCTGTTGTAACAGGTTTTGGCTTAAGGTTTTGAACCCTAGGTGACCTCCTTACTGCAGATGTAACCGTAGGCACACCAGGAACAACTTTAATCACAAAAATATGATATTTTCTATCACCTAGCTTCTTCATTGTGTTCCACATTTTCATCAATGGATATCTTTACTAACTTGGTACCTTTCACCATCCAATACATAAGAAACAAACAGATCTTTATCATCATATCAGCCCTGCCAAGCAACTTCTCCTTAATGTCTGCCACAAAATCCATCCACATCAGTTCTCACCATCAATCTTCCATACCACCTTCTTACCACCTTTGTAATCACCTAATCTCACATTCCCCGACTTAATTAGGCCCCACAAACCTTCATAATGCATCACACATCCGTTAACCCTAACTCCATTGCACCTAATCAATATCACATTCACAATGTCAAACATCACTATTTCAAGCAAATAGTATACAGTATGACAACCATTACACAATATGTATAAACAGAGTAATATGTTCAAAACATTAAGAAAAAATGAGAGTGGTGATAAAATAAAAAACAGAGTATTTATATAACATTATCAAATTTCCATATTAACAACTTGTATAGAGAATTTAGCTTTATTAAATTACTGATATAGAGAAATTAAGCAAGTAAATGCAAGTAATACAAGTAAATGCACAGATAGATTACAAGCAAAAATAGATTGATTTTTCAGTTTTTATTTACAAAAATAGATTACAAAGTTGGGGTTTTTAACAAAAATATAAATAAACTACTTACAAACCCTAGAAATATAATTGAATTAGTTACAAATGTAGGTTTTTTAGCCAAAAGATCAGATTTTTTTTATATTTAAGGAAAAAAACATAGATCTCTACAGAAATTTGATATTTAAGAAAATCAAAATTTGAAACACTAACAAAGATGGGGCCTTTTTACAAAAAAAAAAAAAAACAATTTTTTTAAACTGATGTATTAGAAATTGAAACAAAGATTCAATATTTTAAACATAACAAAATAGATCCAAATTTCAGAAGAATCTAGACAACCATCATTCAAACAAGCAACAACAAAAAAAACCAAATAGAACTTTGAGTAAAATCAAACAACAATAGCAGAGGATGATGAGAGAGTGAAAAAATAAAAATTAACATACCTGATATCCTTTGTTACAACGATCACTTTCGCCACCTAAATAAAAACCCTCCCTTTAGTAATCTTTAAGAAACACCGAGTAGAAAGATGAGTTTAGAGAAAAATTGAAAAAAAAACTGATTTTGAGTAGGAGATGGGGTTTTAGAAGAAACCCAAGATTGAGGGTTGGTTGTAGAACATGATGGAAGATGAGAGAAAATGAGAGAGATGAAAAAAATATCTAAGTGTTGGTGGTGGTTGGGGGCAACAGAGTATATCTCTTTGTTTTCCGCTTCAATACATGGAGATCTGTGAGATGAGAGAGATGGATAGACATATTATACTGGTGGAGATCCAACCATCGTAATTATACAACGTGTCCCTATACTGCGAGCTAAACCTACATCACGTGCTTTTCACGTGTTTTTTAAGTGGGGTATTTTGGCCATTTTAAAATTATGTTTGGTTCAACAGCCGGTTCATGATTAAAACCTAATTAATGAAACAAAAATGCTATTTCCCTAAATAGTATATACTTGCGTGACTAAAACCTAAATCCCCCTTTGCATAAACAAATTGAGCTCTGAACTTACAAAACCATATTAATATATACAGTACTAAATAAAACTTTCACAGGTACTATCACAACTACATACGTCTTAATGTTTGATATAAGAGCCATTAATTAAAAGAGCATTAGTATTATTGTGCTAACACAGTGAGACATCAGTTATCTAATTGGTTTCTACGTTTGTTCATCCCATTTACTAATTCATCCAATATTTTATTTCACATGGGTGGATTTCTATGATAACACAGGGTTCACTTTGCATGTAATGTAGCAAGCATAGGTGAAAAACGGATAGGGATATATCCGATGTGTGTGTCGGGTTTGGAAGGTTTATCTGAGAAAAATTTAGTTATTTTTTATTTTTGAATATAAATAATATAGCTTACTAACTATAATGATTTTAAGGTAAACATTGGCAAGTAATAAGTATTTTTACTGAAAGTTCATGAAAGAAGGCAAATTGGTTTTGTTGTGTTAGTAGTGTTGAGCATGGTTAACGAGAAGATCATCAAGGATACATAGTTACTATTGAGGCGAAGTTGAAAGGCTAAGCTACAGCCTGGGAATGGACATATATATTTTCCATTGTCGACACTATGAATGGTTACAGGCTACCATTTAATTCATTAGCATTAGCATTGATGATCACAATCAAACTACCAATCCTTATCATAGGAAGTGTATATTGTGAGATATAATTATGTTTCAATTCATATTAGCTTACTTAAGAAGAAAATTGAGAACTGCATTGCTGTCTTTATCTTAGCTTCAGTAAATCATTCGCTACCAACGAGCAAACCCTATCAACTACAGTGGGAGCTGTTTTTCTGCCGTGAGAGACATCTTGTGTTGTCTCATAAGTTTGGTTGCGGCTTTCTTCCTTCCCTATCAAAAAATTGCGTACACTTCACACTATTATACTGAAAACAAGCAAGGCAACATTTGCATTGCTGGAAAGATTTTCTACTTTCCGAGAAGTCTTAAAATACACTAAAAATGGATAGGGAAAAAGGGTTAGGAAGATTGTGACTCAAGATACCCATATCCACATGAGCACTCACGTGATGCTATAGTTGTAGGGTGCTTTTTCTTTACTCTTTTGACCACAGCATGGATACACTTCTTCAAAAATTGGACAACATAATGGTGGTCAATGTACGCCTGTTTGCTGGTTTTTTACTTCTTTCATCCCCATTTGTTGGAAAGACTATCACAAGAAGCGAGTCAAACTTCAGTCATAGGTAACTACTGCTCTAATTCCTTATGTTGAGTTCATTATGTTCAAATTTTTTTTAATTTTTTTGACCTAGAGCCTTAAAAGTCAGACTTCAAACATGAATATAGGTTAATTCACTTCAGCGAACCTATAATGTGTAAAGTTCTAAGGAAAATAAAAAGAACAATATCTTGGTTTGAAAAAGAGAGAAAATAGGAAATGGCAGGATAGAGAAAATAGGTTTACTTTGATTAATTTGGCTTCAGTCAAATTATCACCCATGGATCTCGTTGATCCAACAAATCTCGATCTTAGATCTAAATTTTTTTAATGTATGAATAAAAGTTTTGAATCACCTGCAGTAAAGCACTCATTGCAGTTTCGTTGGCCACAGATTCTCCCATCCCTTGGTTCCCATTTTGTGCACTTTTCTAATCACTGCAATATAGCCAAACAAAGATTATAGGTTAGAATGACTCATCCCCCCGTTAAAAGTTTTGCACCACAATGGAATGTAATGAAATCGTAGCAATTTGAGTGAAACTGTAATAACCAGATTAGACAAGCAAAATCATTTATCAATTAAACATAACCAAACTAATAATATATGTTGCCAGAATATAACTCATTCCCCGATTAAGACTTTTGCCCCATAATCAAACGTAATAAAATCATAGCAGTTTCAATGAAACCGTATTAACCAGAATAGAGAAACAAAATCAATTGACATAACACCTGCTTTTGGCTCAACGCGAATGGAAATTCACATTTCACATGATACTAAAATAAAAGGAAATAGATCGTGATTACAACAAAAAATTCCAAGCAAAATATAACCACAGTTTCTATAAGCTTGAGTAATGTCCTTTTTCTTAATCCAGAAAATTAAAACAATATCCTTATATATGGAAGTGATGAAATTGGATCATGTACGTAGTCCATGCCAAGATACAATGGTAGGAAGCAAAGAGAGTTAAAGGAAACACTCAAAGCATGCTTTCCACAAACTTAGGAAATCAATTCGAAATTTTTTTTTGAAAATGTGGATCCAAATTTGCAGGATGACTAAAAGATTAAGATGTAATGATGTATATATAAGACATCGGTTTTGAGACAAAATTTTAGTACCAAACAGGAATTGATCATACTTGCCATGGCTGATTCGATTATCACTACAGATGTCCCAGCCACAGTAGCTCTCATGTCCTACCTATTAGAAATTTGCATCATGACAGTAAAGTCAAAGGTTATGGACATAGGCATCACATGAACAATGCATAAATTTTATAGGTATACATTTCTGTTAAAATCATACATAAAATGACTTTATTCTAAAGGATTGGTTTGACTAACACTAACAGTGTCATTTGGAGAGAAACTGGTAAACATGGAATGATATGAAGAAGACGATATATAACGACACATGTACCAATCATTATAGGCAGCTTGCCGAGATCAACGCATCATTTTGAACATATAGAGTGAAATCAGATGTAGGATTCTTAAAGAAGGAGCATATCTGGGAAAAAACCATGACTCACATTAATATATATTATCATAATTTTATTACTCTTTTAGTAATTGATGGGAAAAAGAAAACAAATCAGATAGAGCATCAATTTATCCGTGTTTACCTAATATGTTTAATTGATTTATGTTGCTAGAGTAATAATTTTAATGTTATTGACAAATATAAAATTGCTAGAAGTAGTTTCGTTTTTGAAACTGAAATTTTAATGTTACCCATACAGATAATGTAGCTTAGCACTTACACATGCCTCCGCACCTTACCCCTTACACCCATAAAGTGCCGTTTACACAAGGCCTTTTTTATTACTAGCTTTAGATGGGAACTAATGACAGATGACACAACCGACACAGTCTGCTGGAAAACATGTACCACAAGGTAATGGGTCATTAGATTTTTAATGGGCCATTAATTAGGAATATGCAGTGTGCTACCTATAAATGCAACTCATAGGATTCCTCAATGACATGGGTAGTTGCGGATATTTGAAGGAATTGTAAGCTTAAATAGCAAGGATGATTGGAACTTACATAGTTCAATTATTGAATTTAGCATCGACTTGTGCTCGTTCCCTTTCCTTCTCAAACGTTGTCCTTCTTTTGCCTTACTTATCTCTTCACTGTAGATTGAAGAAGTTTTCACGCTTTTTTGACAGGTATTTTTTTCTTTGTCATGACTGTGTTCCAGGTACTACATAAACAAAACATAATGAACAATTATTCACAAATTAATAACAACAATATTATGGTAGATATATATAATATGCAATTTTCATATGAAGATGGTACAGAAGCAAACTAATGTCAATGGAAAAATTACTGAGATTAATACTAAAAAAAAATAGGTTAACTGGTCATACTTCAATCGCATGCCCTGCTTGTGGACTATTACAATTCAAGATAGAGTGCAGTGATAGTTGCACTTCCATTGTAACCATGCCCTTTAACCCTAAGGTCAATAATGCTCTACTTTCACATTTAAAAGCACACATTGAGCCTACAGGAAAAAAAAATAAGGTGGCAGACCTGCCTCACCTGCCTCAACCTGGTGATATACACTAGTCATCTAGAGTGCACTTGACCTGAATAGGAGTTTTCTTGTGCATTTTCAAGAAAGGCGTGAACATCCCCATGAAGAAGAGCCAACTGACAAGGCTATAATCAGCCAGGTATGTTGGCTAGACATAATCACTATTAATACTGAGCTCACAAGTACGACTCTAATGGAACGAAAAAATACGGATGTTGTAAGGAGACATGGGTTTGTAAAATATTATTCCCAAAAAAAAAAATCATAGATCATGACTATGAGCATAGTAATGGTCTTTTCCAAAGAACCATAGGTTTGGGTTTGGACATAAGACAATGGTTTGACGAAACTGATGGTCAACAAGGAGAACACCAATTCAAGGAACTACTAATAGATTAGGTAATGTTGATTTAAGGTACAGGTTACAATCAAATCCATATTCGCAAACATTGCAGGAAAGGGCTTTACTTCATTTGATTTTAGACCAAAACATAAAGCAGAACTTGTATAAAGAAATTGTTAATTGTGTTGGAAAAAATCGTAAAATCACTGAGGAAAATGTTTAAGACATGACTTATTTGGGTGCAGTTGTTAAGGAGATTTTTAGAAGGTATCCCCTAGCCATTTTGTGTTTAATCATGCAACAACCAGGAGACTGAGTTAGGTGGGTATACTGTTCCAACAAATGAAAAAGTCGAGTTCCATACAGCATGGGTGACAGAGGATCCAAGTGTGGAAAGATCCTATTGAATTCACGCCAGAGAGGTTCTTAGAAGGGGATGGAGTTGGGGTGGACGTAACAGGATCTAAGGGTGTGTAAATGATGCCACGTGTTAATAATTCATCAGAATCCCTAACAGTCCTAGCATTCTTTCGAATACGAGAGCATGCATACATTACAAAATCCCAAACGTAAACCCAATCTCAGTTATGATATATAGAAATATGATAATACAACTACGAATCTAATAAATATTATGGGCCATTGAAATATGGTAGTACCAGAATCTATGTCACAATCTCCAATTCTAAGAGACATGTATTGGGTAGGAAAATCATAAGAAAAGAACTCATAACTGGAGTAAGTCTTATTAAACCATTCCAACATGGCAAAACCTATCTAGTATCAAGCCTTTTTTCATACAGGTTTTGAGTTTTTGATAGTACCAAGGTCCTTAACGCCTTGAGTTGTGCTTCAATACCAGTAATGATGCTACTTACGGATTTTAGCGTCTGTCTATCTTAATTGAATATCGAACCCAATTCTTTGTAGAGTTTTTTCTCTTGGGTTTGAACAATCATCCGTAGAAGAAACAAATAATTGCATGTGATTTTACTACCATTGATGATACTATTTAGTAGATGCTACTACATATCTGCCTCTAGACAGTTTGGAAAAATAATTATAGATTCCATATTTTCAACTGGTCTTTGGGATTTTTGTTTTAGGTTAATTCTTTCTTGGAATATACTATTTGAGAGTTTCTAACACCACAGGTCCCCTTCACCAATGTCTACTTCTTAAATTTACAACATGGATAAATAGAACAAAGTAATTGTAAGTCGCAATTAGATATTAACAATAGTGTTGGTATGCTCAATAGTCAATAACCAATACCAAATAATCAAAATTTACAAATTTTGTGAACATAAAGATCATAGATGGGAAATTGGAAAATTACCTTGTACCTGTGATCGCTTTCAAATCAATTTAAATTAATCTTCAAAGTGGCAATCTGCAATCATTAACAACACATTTAATGTTAAATTGAACACATAATTTTAGTAAAAAATAAACCAATTTAATAAAAAATGAAAGTAAGGAGAATAATGTTGTTATGGTGTGGTAATAACACTGTACATGCTATGAATCAAAATGATCTTAGGAAGTCAATGATCTATTTTGGTATCTGATGAAGCAAAGAAAATATTTTCGTATTGTTTCTCAATTCCCACTATCCAACACACATAGTGACATGGGATATAAACCACCAAAGCATTGAAATCAAGAGAAATTAATTAAAGGTTAAATTTCAGTTAGAGGTAAAATTTAAAGGGTAAGGAAACCAAGTACACACTCCAAAAGTATAAAAACTAAGATCTAATATAGATCTGTTTGAAAAATTCAATATGTTATTATTACAAAAATTGGTCTGTTTCTAATTTCTCTTTATGTCCAAGTGAAATTCTGTTTCACCACGACTTTCACTTCAAAGGCCATTGTTGTTTTAGTTGATGGTACCACTGAAAAGTGAAAACTTCAAAGCATCAGAGCCTGTCATTTCAGTCCAGGTTGCATTCATCTTCTTTCAATTAGGTGATCTTTTAATAGTTCTTTGCTATCATTTGTAGCAATAATTGTTGATAAAGCAATATTTTCTTATAAAAAAAACAATATTTTGTTATCAGAGCCCACTCTAATTCCTGACCCTGTGCCTGATAACGCAACATAAATACCAGCTGTGGAAGTGGCATATGGAAATGGTTAGGTAGATCATCAGCCATTAAGTAATGGTGAAGAAACAGTCGTTGAAGTAAAGGTTGTGGAGGCACTTGTCCAATCTGTTAAAAATGAAGATAACCCAGTTTCTCAGCCAGGTAATTACAACATCCTGAATCTATACTTTGAGAATTAATCTAGCTAAATAAAAATAATTATTTGAATTAATCTAGCTCACAAATATGTAAGCTATACAAACAGCATCCTAGAACAACTATCTATGCACTGAGCAATAACTTTATTCTATGGCTCGAGTTGGGGAACTATGCATTTTATGGCAGGGTAGCTTCAGCAGCTCCGGAGGAGAACACAAACAATTCAGATACAAATGACTAAAACGTCAACAATGAGGAAATCAATATCAGAAGAAGAGATATAAAAGGACATTCAAGCTTTAACAATTCTGAACAACGAGATGTATATATGAATTAAGAGTTGGCAATGGAACTAATAGGGAATGCATTGTCAGACTATTTTATTGAAGACACGAAAGAAGGTGAAGCGATAACACAATAATTTTCTCTGTTAACTTTTGCAAGAAATAGTTAGAAAATTCTGAATATGGTGGAAAACTGGAACTGCACTTGCAAATGATTTTTTGTTTTTGTAAATATAATGTTCATCTCACATCATTTTGGCAATTAGTTGGAAACACTAAATTTTGGTTATGTCATTCGGGAAGCCTTGCCATATACCGTCATCTCGTGTATCTGGAAAACAAGAAATGATGTTATTTTTAACAATGGGACAGTTGAACACTTAAGATGCTGCAGCAAATTAAAGCGATGACTTGGGCTTGGCTGAACATGTCTCAGATTTCCATGGATTTGTTGAAGAAGATCAAATTCACCGACCCTGTTGTTTGGATGGAGGTATGTAATGACTGAACAATGGTACATTTGAGGGGTTTAAAGGCTGCTGAAGTGCTGCAGACTGGGATATGGTTTCATGAGATTAGTGTTTGTGTGACTTAGTCAGGCTAACATGTTTATTCTGGTCAGTCTACTCCAATTTATTTGAGCGAACATTATTGCCACTAAAAATTCATAATAAATTAAATCTAATTCATATCATAATAAAATGACTAAATTCATAACAATTTAAGGAAAAAAAAAAAAAAAACCTTTTGAGTGACTAAATTTGACATACCTTTTGAACGAACGATTATGAGAGAAAGTGGCGATATTGAGAGAGATAAGGAATCTGTGAACAATAACAGATTGAGCAAACAAGTAATCAAATTGAACAATACTAATTGAGTATTTGATTGAATGGGTGTAATTATCTTCAAATATAATGAAAAGAAGAAGACGCAGATTAATGAGTATATAATTTGTATTTGATTGAATGGGTGTAATTATCTTCAAATCAAATTGAATAATACTAATTAGGGCGAGTGAGGATTTGATTGAATATAATGAAAAGAAGAAGATGCAAATTAAGAAGAAAACAATACTAATTGAGTCACCTGAAACTTGATGATGAAGCTTCGGAGATAAGAGAAGAGTTTAATTTGGTTTGAATTCCCAGCAACACTTGATGAGGCTTCGCAGAGAAGAGAAGAAAGAGTTTAATTTGTTTTGTTTTGTTTCGTTAGGTTTAGTTTCTAATTATATTCCCACCGTCAGATTAACGATTTATATCCTACGGTCTTAGTTGTTCCTAATCTCTGACGTCCATCTATATCAGATTTAAAATCAGACGGTCCAAAATATCTCTCAAAATTGTCTTTCGTCAAAACTGTCTCCCCAACTTATGTACCCTTTGTGTCTTATAACTTAGATTATACAATAATATTGAAAGTTGGTATAAATATTTCTAATTATTATTTTAATTTCATTCCTTGTTCACCGAAATCGAAATTTAGTACTTTGATTGTAATAAGAGTTTCTTTGTAGGCTGTTGTGTGTACCCTAGGTAAAATACCCGACAGGTGTCATCGGTGGCTGTATAAGAAGCTAAACCGGGAGTACCTGAGCATTAGCCAGCCAGGCCTAGACTATCGGGTAGGGCCCAACCCGGTCTCAAGGAGTCCACATACGCTCTGTGGATCTTGACCCACCGGATGGTCCACGATCAGTGGGTGGAGTCCCGGTTACTGTATAGGAAGTTGAACTGTGGGCTCCCATACATCAACTAGGCCCACCTCAATCAAGTGAGTCAGGTCTGGCCCAGTAAAGTCCAACAGCGACAGAGGCTCATCCAAAGGCTTATCATAGAAGCCCAGAGGACCGGGCCAGGGTGTATACAATGCAGATTGGGCCTCCGGTCCGAGGAGTCAAGCCCAAGTATTTGCTTTCAAGCTTGGTCAAATCCAAGTCCCAACCAACTGGATAAGTCCAACAAGATTCCAGGCTAACATAACCCACTGTTCTAGCCCGCTGGAGAAGATAAAGGAAGACCTAGGTTAAACCAGAGCCTATCAGAGGATGTCACGTGGTAGTCGTTCTGGTCAAAAGGGATTCAAACCGAGGGATAACCGTCCAGTAGCATGCAAGCTATCTCTGCGGGAGTATCTTCACAGTTGAACTACCTGAGTTCATGAAGTCAAAACCGGAGGGGTGGTTGAGCCAACCTTCTCCGGTCTACTACAAATACAGGAGTCCTTAACCTCCTGAACTACGAGTCTTTCACTGAGCAACTCCATTAGAGCTTAGTGGAAGCAGAGACTTGATTCCAAGTTCATCTTCTTGGATACTTAGGCAGCCTGATCCTCATCAAGTCAAGTCTCATTGTATACCCCCATCCCATCTTAGTCTGTGCAAGGCTTTCTTTGTAACTGTTCGATTACTCAATACACATCTCGAGTTTGTGGATCAAATTTTTGCACCACAGTTGTGTTTGGTTCACATGAATCTGGATTCGTGGAAAATATGAAGAAATCACCTAATTTTTGGCTGAAAATCTAGAAAACAGATTCCGATGTAGTGCAATCGGAAGGAAAGCGGTTTTCTTTTTTAGAAAATAGAAACCAGTTTTCATAACTGGTCAGACAAAATCGACAAGTATTTATCTTCCGTTCATCTTTGTCTGTATTTATCTCCCTGTTGTGCGTGCGATCTTTCTCTTATCAATCTCTTTTCCAACAGTGCCCTCTGTTTTCCCGGAATCTTAATTCTCTGAACCAAACACAACCGTAGTGTATTTCTACTCTTTGTCGAATTTCAAACAATTTCTTGAATGCCTAGAATACCCTTGTCTCACTGCTAAAAGCCTAAAATACATAGTCGTCCCCCAAAATTACTTAATTAAGATTTTATCCAAGATAACGTGTTTATTAAATTTTGGTTGTGAGGTGGATGCCAGTAGCCAAGGTAAGGGTGACCAATGAATGATCACAGCCTAAAGTACATATTTTGAGGAAAACGTATATATAGTACAGTAGTGTGTTTATGTTAGGTTCTCTTGATCTTGGTATGTAAACTATGCATTGTAGTTTACTTCCTTACGGTCGTCGTGTATAACTTTCTGTACTCAGATTACAGACATAAATAGAAAACTAGTTTGGTTGTTAAAAAAAAAAAAAGTGTGTTTGATGGATATTCTAAGTTGTTAATATTCAACA
The DNA here is from genome assembly GCA_020826895.1 of Aquilegia kansuensis. NCBI lineage: Eukaryota > Viridiplantae > Streptophyta > Magnoliopsida > Ranunculales > Ranunculaceae > Aquilegia > Aquilegia kansuensis. The sequence goes on along the minus strand of CM037008.1, from coordinate 29,985,945 downwards.
TACCAAAAAACCGGATCATATAGAGTGAGTAGTAACCCATACCTTTAGGGATTTGGCAGTCATGCAACCTCCTTTTTGTTTTGGAAAAACTCTTGATTATGTTGTTATATGTTGGATTGTTAGAGCATTTCTCAACAAGAGGTAGGTAAATCCACATCCACATCAGCGCTATATCATGGAATTCTACATTCTCTAACACAAAATCCATTGTTGGGAGCAAGGAAAGGTGGGTATTTCCCAATCAGGAGGTGGATTTTAAATTCGGACGACATAAGACATGTGGTATGGCTTTTAAACTTGACACGACACAATAATATCATTTGGATCTTGAGCTTGGGCTTATGCATATGGCATTAGCAATGTCGTTTCACTTATTGGGCTTTTTTCGCACGACATTATCAATTCGAGTAAACATTACATTAGCAGTACAAAGAGCTTGAGTATGGTGTTTTGATTTCTTTGTTTCCATAACTTGATTCCAATAGATGATCTGTTAGAATTATGGCCCAATAACCATTTGTTTAAGTCCAATTTAATTGATAAGTCTTTTGGTTTTTCGGATTCTAATATAAGTTATGTATTATTAAGGGAAATCATACTGCCACCCCGCTCTTTACCAAGAGCTATCCCATACCTTTTTTTTTTTTTTTTTTTTTTTTGATAAGTAAAATTTTATTATGTTGGATCCAATGAATACATCCTAATCAGCCTGCTACCGCAGCGTCAAGTTATGCTAATCTAGCTTTAAGTTAGCCCACATATGCGAATCTAGAGCACCCATAGCCAGGAGGATAGAAATCTGTGACTACGCGCCCATTGTTTCAGCTATCCCATACCTTTAGTTCCCCCCAATCCAAACATAAATTTAATTTAGGGCACCTTTATGTTAAGAGCCACCCGAGAAATCACAAATAACAGAAATCATAATTCATCTTGTTGTGTCTATTTCTTTTTGAAAAACCATAATCAATTTCCCAAAAACAAAGTAGTGGTTAAGAAATTAGGGTTTGATTTAAATGATCTCAATCACAGTGAAGCTCGACGTCACTATTTCATGTCTCTAAAGAATCTTTCATCTAATCAGAATTTAGTTAGAAACCGCTGCAAATCCCAACCAAATTTTTTATCATTCAATAAATTAAACTGGATTAACTTAAACTTCAACATCTTCGTATTCTTATTAAAATTAACTTTCTAAATTTCTCTTTATTCTTATATTTCAAACAACAAAGAAGAATTTGAGTGTTGAGAGAGAGAGAAAGAGAGAGATCAAATGGGGTACTTGAAAATTAATACTTGAAAAGATTCGTATGAAAATAAAATTAATTTTTGTTAATTCTTGTTTCTGTAATTGTATTAACAATAATCTGTAGTGATGAACTGATGGTTGCTGCAAGTAAAAAAGATGCCATTTTGTAGTTTTAGTTCTGGGTGGTTCTTATCACATTTAGATTTAAAAGTGTACATAATATTATGTGGGGTGTTTTCAAGTCACGGGATAGCTCTTTGTAAAATAGTGGGGTGGCAATATGATTTTCCATTATTAATCTCCATTATTTATTAGTAATGTTCATTATTGTGAAGAACTCAAAGGTTTTGATGGAAGACTATATAAGTACTATACTCCATAGCTCCCCCTCAATGCTCAATCTCTACAATATAGGAACCATCACCTAGGTAGATTTAAGGAGAAATTGAGAGAAGTCAAGTTATGGTCTAAGTTGTATGAATTAGAAGATATTTGAAGGTATGATTTATTTATATTATTTTATTTTGTGACCAATACCTTATGCATATTCGATCCTGGACATTTTGTGTAATCTAAGTTTTTAAGTATTAGATTTTAGTTCTTTCATTTAGTATAATTTCATTATTTCATTTGGTATCAGTCGCCTCAAATGCATAATGGTTTTGGTTCAATATCATAAGTTATTTGATTTTCTTTTATTCCTCTCATTTCCAAAAATCTCATATTCAATCTCACAATTTTGTAGTCATATGAATATTGCTATAGGATTTATAATTTAAGTTTTGCTAATTGATATTTATTTTTTCACTTGTAAAGTTATTTACAAAATTTTGTTACATAATCTTTTGTGAGATAATCAAGAAAATACACCAATTTTATTTAATTCCGCATTTTAGTTTTATCCTGGGTTTTATTTCGATGTATGTGATTGAATATTCTTGTAATTCTTGTTCTACAATTTTTTTTTATTAAATCTCTGTTGCCTTTGTAGCACAATTTTCTTTTCAATTCTCAATACAATCCAAAGCTAGGCATCAATATTTCACATCTGATATCATATATGTACATGATCAATTCTATATTTTTCGAGCATTGTTAGTCGCCAAAGCGGTCTATGCTCATTTTTTAATTATAGATATTGGATCAAATAATTTTTTATCATATTATTTTAGTGGGATGCATAATGATGTCTTAAATTTTATAATTGTGATTTTAATTTTTTATTTAATTTAGATGGTTTTGGATATTTTATTGCAATAATCACATATTGTAAAGGTAACATAAGGTTTTGTTTATAGCAAAGCATATTAGAATAACTATAGACTTTTATAAGTCTAACTTTCAGTTTTACCAATTTCTAGTGTATTGGGTGTATTGTTAGTTGCCAAAGCGGCCTATACATTTAATATTAATTTGAGATAATTTGGTAAATTATTTGATTGCAATTTTCACACCTCATTTCATATATATGATTGTCATTAACCCAAAGGTTATTTGTACAATTATTTGGAGGTGGAATAAAGTGATAAATATTAATCTTAATTAGCTTGAAAACATTAGCCCAAAGGCATGGAATCGATCTAGTTGAGAGAAAATTATCATTCTTATTCACTTTTAAGATTTATTTCTTGAGTGGATATAGCAAACTAATTCTCGGACCCAAAGGTAGGTTTTAGTGTTTTTTTTTTTTTTTTTTTTTTTTTGATAATTTGAATTTTATTAATTGAAATTAGAACAAAACAAACAGCCTGCATAAGGTGCACAAAAGGTGCACAAACAGGTTACACTCCGAAAACCAGAAAAACAAGAAAAACTCAGCCTGGGTCTATTTCCCCTCTCAATACTCTCTCCCAGTTGTTAACCAGATCAACAAACTTGAATCGTTTTCTTCCTGTCCAATTAGCACTCCAAAACCATATTGTTGCCTTAATCTCCAAACATACCTCATCCACCTTAATCTCCTTCCTCTTAAAGATTTTTTTGTTCCTTGCTTTCCAAATGCACCAAATAGTTGCATAAGGTAACAGCTGCCAGACTTTAGAGGCCCACTATTGACCATTTAGCTTCTTCCAAGATGAAATCCATGCCAACACTGAATCCACTGCAAACAGGTGAGCAAACACACCACTAACAGAGTCTGTCAGAGTTTTCCAAACTTTTAAGCAACCGCACAATGTAAAAACAGATGAGATATGGATTCATCAACTGACTCACACAAACAACATAGAGAAGAGATGGTTGTTCCCCTATGTCTAAGGTTATCTGCAGTTAAGATCCTGAGATGAAAGACAGTCCAAAAGAAAAAGTGAACTTTAGAGAGCATGTTCACCCCCCATACCAGCTTTGAAGGGAAAATGTATGGGTGTTATCTGAGCTTGAGATCTCAGCTGCTTATACATTGATTTTATAGAAAACCTCCAATGAATATCCGCCTTCCACCTCCAAGTGTCATCACCTTCTTCCACCCTTTCCTCAGCCAAAATTATCAGTAATGCATTATACTGCTCCTCTTCCCACTCGTACATATTTCTCCTCAAAGTCAGATTCCACAGCACTTCCGCATTAACAAACTGCCTGGATCAGATTTCGTAAGAGAGATTGTATAGATCAGGGGAAACTGAGATTGCAGTGAAGTCTCTCCAATCCAAATGTCTTTCCAAAAGAGAACTCTGGCACCATCTCCAACCCTACACTGAATATTTGATTTGAAAAAGTCAAAATCCAACATAACTCCTTTCCACAGACCTGTGCCGTAGTTTTGCCTCACTTCACTTGGCCACCAACCTTGAATAGCTTCTCCATACTTTGAGTCTATAACCCTCCTCCATAGTGAACCTTCCTCTCTTCCATATCTCCAAAATCCACTTGGCTTTAAGTGCTCTACTCATAGTTTCCAGGTCTCGTACATTAAGACCACCCTCTTTCTTCGACTGACAGATTGTATCCCACTTGATTAAGTGATACTTCCTCTTTTCCTTTGTTGACCCCCATAAGAAACTCCTCATTTTACTCTCAATGGCAGTGGTGACACTCTTTGGCATTACAAACAGGGACATCTGCTAAATAGGTAAATTAGATAACGTACTTTTCAATAACACCATCTTACTTCCTTTTGACAAATGTTTTTTCTGCCAACAATCCAGTCTTCTGTTCACTGTGTCCACTATTGGCTCCCAAACTGACTTTTGTTTAAAGGTTGCACCCAGAGGCATTCCCAAGTATGTAGATGGCAAAGTTCTTTTTTTACATCCAAACACTCGAGCAAGGGAATCAAAATTCCCCACTACACCAATAGGAGTGATTGTTGTTTTCTGCATGTTATACTTCAACCCAGCCACTGCATGAAAGATTAACATAATTGCTCAAACAATGGACATTTGGTCAACCTTTGGTTCGAGAAGCAGCAGCGTGTCATCTGCAAACTGCAAAACACATACTTCATGCCCATTCTCTGAACACTGAAATCCCTGAATCAGACCCCGATCTCTTTCTTTAAGAACCAATGCACTAAAAACTTCCATCACCAAGTTAAACAAAAACGGAGAAATTGGATCTCCTTGCCTAAGCCCTTTTTGACTTTTAAAGTGGCCTTTGGGAGATCCATTAATAAGAATGGAAAAAGATGCAGTTGTAACACAAATCTGAATCCACTGTCTCCACTTTGTTGTAAATCCCATTCTCTTAAGCACATAGTCTAGGAAAGACCATTAAACATTATCATAGGCCTTCAGAAAATCCACCCGACCCCAAGAATTTTGTTTTTCACCCTTGAATCAATAAGCTCATTAGCAACTAAGACCCCATCCGTAATTTGTCTACCACCAACAAAAGCACTCTGAGTTTGCGAAACTAAGTCTGGAAGAACCCCTTTGAGTCTAGTTGCTAACACTTTTGAAATCAACTTGTATAACCCACCAACTAAGCTTATCGGCCTATAATCACTGATCGATAGGGCCCTTTTTTTCTTTGGGATAACTGTAACAAAGGTTGTATTCAGTCTCCAGTCCAAAAATTCCTCATTTTGGAACTCATCAAACACTGCCATCACATCTTCCTTCAAAAAGTGCCAACATTTTTTAAAAACATCCATTGGGAGCCCATCAGGGCCTGGAGCCCTATCACCACTGAGCTCTTTCAATGCCCTCACCACTTCCTCCTCCTGGATCAGAACCTCCAACTCCTTTGCTTGGTCCTGAGAAATCGTGTTAAGGGTCAGATTATCAACCTGTGGTCTCACCAAATAGTCATCAGCATACAACCTGTCATATTAATTAATAATGTGCTCTTCGATGACAATCGGGTCAGTTTCTTCCCTTCCATCAATAACCAAGGTTTCCATACTATTGATTTTACTTCTCGCATTTGCAATCTTGTGATAAAAAGAAGTATTGTTGTCGCCTTCAACACGCCAGACCACCCTGGATTTCTGTCTCCACTTAATTTCTGCTTTTCGAACTAATTCCATCAACTCCACTTTCAACTCATGCATGTAGCCCATTTCTTCCTCTGCCAGCCAAGAATTCTCATCTTTTTGGTCTAACTGCTCAATTTCCCTTGTTTTCTCTTCCATCAGAGTCTCAATCCTACCAAAACTCTCTCTTTTCCAGATTTTCAATTTCTCCTTCAGGATTTTCCATTTACTCCACCATTGGTAGCTCGGGCTACCTTGCAAAGTGATTTCCCTCCACCAAGACTCCATTAATTGAACCAAACCCTCTTCTTCAAACCACATGAGTTCAAACCTGAATGGTGTTGGTCCTCTCCGCACTTCCCTGCATTCCAATAACAAAGCTCTATGATCTGACAAGTTTTTTGAAAGCGCAATTTCTCGAGCAAAAGGAAATTGATCATCCCATTCAGACGTAGCGAGGAATCAATCAATTCTGCTAGCACACGAAGAGTTGGACCATGTATACTTGGCACCAACAAGAGGATAGTCAATTAAACCATAATTATCCACTAATTCTCCAAAATTTCTCATATTTGTTGTTATCCCACTACTTCCTTTACGTTCATCAATATATAGTGTGACATTAAAATCACCTGCAACACATCACGGCACCTCCTTCCAAGTACTCACTTCTTCCACCTCTGCCAGAAAATCTCTCCTTCTCCCTTCAACACTTGGGCCATAGACCGTTGTCATGACCCATTTGAAGTTTGAGGCCAGCAAAATACATTCAATAGAAAGGAAGAACTCCCCTCTGCGAACATCCACCACTTCAATCAAATCAGTGTTCCAAGCTATTGCTATTCCCCCTGACTGCCCAATAGCTGCAATTTCTTCAAATAACCATGGGTTTCTCCATACCTCTGCCACTCCTGAATCAGATAAGTCTCCTAATTTAGTGTCCTATAACATAACAATTATCGGACGATGCTCCTCCATTAAAGTCCTAATTCTATTACATTTTTCAAAATTTTCGTAACCTCTTGTGTTCCAAGATAGAAGTTTTAGCGACATGTATCCACTACTGCTATCACTGGAATTGATTCCAATTCCCCTTGTGTTTCCATCACTCGTTCCTCCTCCTGTAAGTCCTGGCACATCAGCTCTGTATAAAGTTTTTCCTGGCCTTCCTTAGAACTCGTAGATGTAACTCCCAATTCCACCCCAGTCGGCATCACCAACCATTAAGGTTTTAGTGTTGCACTCGATTACTCATTAAGGTAATTTATCTTAATAAAATATTGATTTGATTCAAAACATGATCAATTTTCTTTGATCATGATATAAGTTATTATTATGGAAACCTATCTCAAGACATTAGGTTCTCAATATTATTTCAAAGAACTTTATTGTCCACTTTTAACACAAGAGTATAAGATAAAATTTATAAGTTTTTTGTTGTTAAGAAGATGCAAAATCAGTAAATTTTTGATGAGTTTAATCCATACTTGAATTACTATTTAGCATTTTTTGTAAGAATAATTCATTTGTTATATGGATGGACATTTCTTAGTGATCACATTAATTTTGATTTTGCTATTTGTATACCTTTAATATAATTAGTGCACAAATTTTATTTTAATTTGTAAAGGTATATTTTGTTAATGACAGGACAAAATTTCAGTGGGAGCATTTTATTTGGAGCAAATGTTTAAGCCTTGGTTGGATTGAATATTTTGATATTGTAGTACATGGAAGGAATTGTGTCAAATGGAACATGTGACCGCCATGACTCATATCATGAATTTGATTCAATTAAGAATTTAATAATTTCGGATTATAGTGCTATCACAATTTTGATGTGATTCAAAACTTTTATTGTTTTTTTATCAAATTTTGGTTAACACCCATTTTGGGCCAAGTGGGAGATTGTTAAAGTTATGGCCCAAAAGGTTATCGGTCCAAGTGGGAGAATGTTAGAATTATGGCCCAATAACCATTTGTTTAAGTCCAATTTAATTGATAAGTCTTTTGGTTTTTTAGATTCTAATATAAGTTATGTATTATTAATCTCCATTTCTTAGTAATGTTCATTATTGTGAAGAACTCAAAGGTCTTGATGGAAGACTATATAAGTACTATACTCCATAGCTCCCCCTCAATGCTCAATCTCTACAATATAGGAACCATCACCTAGGTAGATTTAAGGAGAAATTGAGAGAAGTCAAGTTATGGTCTAAGTTGTATGAATTAGAAGATATTCAAAGGTATGATTTATTTATATTATTTTATTTTGTGACCAATACCTTATGCATATTCGATCCTGGATATTTTGTGTAATCTAAGTTTATAAGTATTAGATTTTAGTTCTTTCATTTAGTATAATTTCATTCTTTCATGATCAACCACCCACATCACCGAAAAACATTCGAGATGGCTTGGAAGAAGGAAAATGACATCGAAATTTTTTTTCTAGCAATCAAAGTACCGATGATATGAATGAATATCAACCTATTCCACCACTAGTATTCTCACCTTCGATTGATCCAAATGAGCCCCCATCGCTTTGTAAATCACCGGAAACTCATGTGACATACTATATTACGGATGAAAAGGTAAGTGCATTTAAAATTTTGTTTAATTCTCTATTTACATAGTGTTTAGAATGTGTTTGATTAAATGTCTCAATAAATATGTTTAGAATGTGTTTACAAGTTTTCTATGGATTTTGTTTTTATGTTGATTTGCTTCAGGTCTGCTAATTTATATAGCTAAAAAGCTCTATTAAAAATCTACTGAAAAAATAAACTAATTAATCTTGAAAACTATATTGATTGTTAGAACACACATAGGATAGTAGTTGTACTCTTGGAGATATGAATTGTTGTCCACATTGGATTAATGGATTTACTGATCCTTCCCAATGTTCACGCACAATTACTAAGCTAAAATGTCTATGTACAAGTTGAAGAATTTGATCTATTTGTTAGATTATGAGAAGGTTTGTCCCAGTCTTGAGGAAAATACTTGGAAAAAAAAAACTTTGTTCCTAAGATAAAACAGAGATTGGTTGATTCCTCTTACATTAGATTCGATTCATGCCTTCACTTTGTTCCTAAAAAAAAAATACTTTAAGGTGAAATGACATTAGGAGTGTCGTCCAAAGCATTAAGTGGAGGTGACTTCCTAGGTGAGTTTCCCCACCTTGATACCCACCTGGGTGGCCTGTTTGTGAACTCCCCCACCTCCCCATTGGGAAACTAACACCAGTGCTTGAAGGTGGATTTATCCACCCCCCCCCATCCATCTCCCATTGGGAATGTTCTTAGTAGTTTCATTATGTGTGTCAAGGTATATTCGGGTAGTGTAATGCTTTTGATTTTATATCTTTTATTTATACCCCCAGAGACTTGTAACTATGTCCTCATAGATTGCCGAATTATGGTGGAATAGTCTCCAGATGTTTCTTTTTTTTTAATGGAGTCCGCTTTCATTCAGAAAACATATGATTGGTTTATTTAATTTGAAGTAATAAAATATGTTTTTTTTTTTAAAATATGGCAGAATGAAAGTGAATTACTTAATCGAGCAAAAAGACGAAATAACCTCCAAAACCTTTGTTATATCTCTCCTCACTTGTATGCTCCCTTCTTCCTCATCTTTAGTGGTTTGGTTCTCTATCTCTAGTTTGTTTATTCCCAATCAGGATTTTGGTGCTATAACCATTGCTTTCAAGAGATTAGTTGTCAAAGATAACCTCTTTGGATTAAAGAGTTTTTGGCAAGGATGTTTTATGAGTGTGGAACTTGATATGGTGGGTTGTGGATGAATCAAAGCAGAATTGAGATCATCAAAATTAAGCTCTGAATGACTTAAATATTAATTAAGCACCTCCTATTACATACCAATGGTATAAAAATTGTAGGGGTACTACATACTCCAACCAATCAAAAGCAGCCACGTGGCATAGTCAATCATTAATCAGGTCGCTACGATCCCGACCTACACGCAGCCCGACCACCACAACTCGACTACATAATCATCAGCGGCCTGCGCATACACACATGCCCTTAATCAATGCACATAATATCCTCGCCCGTTGCACATTCAATACACGGAGAATATCCTCGCCCGTTACATAATCAATGCCATGATTATGCTCTCATTATGATGACGGAGAATCTGCAAGATCCCATGATCTACGCCCTTTCATCTTCTATATAAACAGAACTACGATGGCTTGATCTCTAAGTTCAATCCGGACGAACTAGAGTACGTAGGCAATCTCAATCTCAACGAGGTGCAGCCACCCCGATCTAAAACTCTCCCCCTTTGGTCAAGTCTCTCAGCGACCTGACCTAGTAAATGCATTAATCTAGAAATAGGTTAATACATTTGGAGCCGACTGTAAGGAATTCAATCATATCGAAAAAAACCCAAACCCTCCCACCCTTATCAAAGTCATCTATTCAAATGGCTACCATTCAAGATCTGCAAGACCAAATCAATCGTCTTCAGGAAGAAAACGCACGTTTGAAGGCTGCACAAATTGCCAACCCCGCACCAGGAACAGATGGTGTACAGGGAGTCATTGCTGCTGATGACTCCAACCAAAAGTATGAACAACTCAGCCAACAGCTAGCAGAGTTCAAAGCCTCTCAGGCCATCCTACACCTTCCCAAAGGCCATACCGCGGAGCAACTTGTTGTCCAGTCCCTCCAGCAATTTCAGGAGTCTCCTTTCTCCAAAGAGATCCTCGACCATGAATTGCCGAACAAACTCAACGCCCCCAAGTTCGACCAGTACGAAGGAGTTGGAGATCCAACTGACCATATCAAGGGATTCCGAAAATCCCTTCCTCTCATCAAAGAAGATCATCTACTATGTTTACTGTTCCAGTCCAGCCTCACCGGACCTGCTCTCGATTGGTTTCACCGTTTGAAGCCAGGGTCCATCAGCTCGTTCGACGAGCTCGAAAAGCAGTTCGTTATCTTCTATATCCACAATAAGAAGCGTCATGTCACCATCGATTCCATCTTCAAAGTCAAGCAACGGGACGGCGAATCATTGAGCAATTTCTTTGCTCGGTTCAAGTCTGAACTGCATTCCATCCAAGATTTCACAAAGGAACATGAAACCTTTGCAACAATCGCATTCTCTCACGGTCTGATTCAAGGATCCGACCTATACAAATCTCTAGCTATGAAGAGACCTTCATCCTTGGACGAGCTCTACCTTAAGGTAGATAGATACATCAAGCTTGAAGAAGCCCTAACTGGTAGGGAAAAGAATCATGTCATCAGCAACATAGAAACTGGCTCCACTAAGCGACCTCGGTCAGACAACAAGAGGTTCAAAGCAAAGTCGTTGCCCACCGAGCAGCGAGAATACCACCGGTTCACACGACCAACCGGTTACATCTATGAGAGAATCAAGCACCATCATTGGTGCAAGATTCCTACCTTCACACAGTTGGAGGATACATCTGGTCGCCCGTACTGCAAAGTTCACAAGGTACGGTGTCATCAAACTGATGACTGTCGCGTTTTGAAACGCGCTCTTCAAACTTGGGCCGATGAAAAAAGGCTCAACAATTGGATCCTCGGAAGGCAAGAGGAGACCACTGGCAAGCGAGCCAGGAAGGGGTCCAGAACGCCTCCACATTCACCAAAGCGACATCACAGCAAGGCCAGAACGGTCTCCATAAGTCCAGTCCGCAGCAGAGGGCGTAGCCTCTCCCAGTGTTTAGGTCCAACGGGCGACCTACGCGACCAAATTAACAAAAAGGTCGCAAACAAGATTGATAGTGATAGCGAGTCAGAAAGTCATGTAGTTTACATGATTGATGAATCCAACTCCACCCCGTTGTCAAGAGATAAGAAGAGACGAGTAGAACATCTTCATCACGTCTACTCAATTACTGGCAAAGCAGCTCGCTTCAACATCCCAGCTCGCCAGGAATCTGACATCACCTTAACAGAGGACGATCTCAACAAGGTCGTTACTCCTCACAACGACGCCCTCGTCGTTGAGTTGCGAATAGCTGATTACATCATCAAGAGGGTATTCATCGACCCTGGTGCATCCTGCAACATACTCATGTACAGAACCTTCAAAGACATGAGGTTGCCTGATTTAGTTCTCATCCCTGATTTCACACCCATCCTAGGCTTCAACAGTTCAAGAGAAGATCCTAAGGGTGAAATACTGTTACCCGTCACTGTGGGCAGGAAAGAAGACAAGGTCGTTGTGACCGCCAAGTTCAGCATCCTCAACATCGCAAGTAAGTATAATGCGATTTTGGGTCGAAAATGGATCCATGCCATGAGAGGTGTCCCATCAACATATCATCAAGTTTTCCGCTATCCTGGACCTCATGGGATAATGGAACTTCGAGGCAACCAGACCGCTGCACAAGAATGTCATGGAATTCTTGAAGCTGTGCCGCCTGCAAAGCCATCCACCTCTGGAACCAAGGATGCTGACATCAAAGGAAAGAGCCCGATCTCATCAGAAGCTCGAGAGGGCGACAACAAGTCAAAAAGCCCGTCGAAAGAAAGGACCGAAGATACCAAATAGCAACTACAGAAGGAGCAGACGAGCTCCCCCAAGCTTAATCTCGGAAGTACTGATCCAGGAGTACGTGTCAACTTAGGGTTAGAAGATGATCCAAGATACGTCTATGTAGGTGCAGAGTTAGAGGGAGATAAGTTCCACAATTTTGTAAACTTTCTTTCCTCTAATAAAGATGTTTTTGCTTGGTCGTATATTGATATGCCTGGAATAGACCCATCAATTGCATGTCATAAACTGCGCGTCAACCCAAACTATCGACCTGTTAAGCAAAAACCAAGAAGGCTCGCTCCTAAGTTTCACCAAGCAGTTAATGAAGAAATTAACAGACTCAAACAGGTCGGGTTCATCAAGGAAGTCGACACACCAGATTGGATAGCTAACATTGTGCCAGTCTTAAAGAAGAACGGAAAAACAAGAGTCTGCATTGACTTCACAAGCTTGAACAAAGCTTGTCCTAAAGATTCATTCCCACTGCCACGAATCGATAGGTTAGTCGATCAGACATGTGGTTTCGAGTTATTGTCATTCATGGACGCATACTCAGGCTACAACCAAATCCCGATGTATGAGCCCGACCAAGAGAAGACCTCTTTCACAACAGAGCAAGGCATTTTTTGCTATGCCATTCGGCTTAAGGAATGCAGGAGCGACCTACCAACGATTGGTTACTAGAATGTTCGACGATCTGCTAGGTCGAACAATGGAGGTCTACATTGACGATATGCTAGTCAAGAGCAACCAAGAGCAAGACCATTTGTCAAATCTCGACCAGGCATTTCAAAAGTTAAGACAATACAGAATGCGTCTTAACCCAGAGAAGTGTCTGTTTGGGGTGACATCAGGAAAATTTCTCGGCTATCTAGTCACAAGACGAGGTATTGAAGCAAATCCTGACCAGATCAGAGCCCTGATTGACATGCCCAGCCCAAAAACAAAGAAGCAGATCCAAAAACTCAATGGCATGGTATCAGCTCTCAATAGATTCATTTCTAGAGCATCAGATAAATGTCGACCAATGCTTCATATTCTCAAGAAGGGGGTTGCCTATCAATGGACAGAAGAATGCGAGAAGGCCTTCAACGACCTCAAGACCTACTTATCTACTCCACCAGTTCTCACAAAGCCTAATGATAGAGATATACTCGGTGTCTACCTCGCTACTTCAGATTTTGCGATCAGCGCAGTGCTTTTCAAAGAAGAAAATCAGGTCGAACGCCCAATTTACTTCACTAGCAAAGTCTTACAGCAAGCCGAAATAAGGTACACACCTCTAGAGAAATTAGCATTAGCTCTCCTTTACGCTGCATGCAAATTCAGACCTTATTTCCAAGCCCACACTGTCAAAGTAATCACCGACCAGCCATTGTGTCATATATTAGAAAAGAAGAACAAAACAGGTCGTATGGCTCGTTGGGCAGTCGAGCTGGGTGATTACACATTTGAGTTCGTCTCTCGTCAGGCCGTCAAAGGCCAGGTCGTCGCAGATTTCTTAGCGGACTATCCAGCAGAGGATATCAATTGGGAACCAGAACCAGAAACAAGGTAAGTCCAGGACAATCCCCCCGACACCTAGCAACTATATGTTGACGGTTCCCACAACTCCAACGGAAGTGGCATAGGTGCTGTACTCATTTCTCCTGAGGGTTCACAGCTCGAGAAAGCAACTCCTCTTGACTTCTCGACCTCTAACAACGAGGCCGAATACGAAGCTCTTATCCAAGGCATACAAATGGCTATCGACCTACAGGCAGTTCGCCTCAACGTATTCAGTGATTCTCAATTGGTAGTCAATCAGATTACCAATAATTATCAGATCAATGGTGTCAACTTAATCAGATATGCTAGCAAAGCAAAAGAACTCATCAGCAAGCTTAGTTATTTCACAATTGATCACATACCTAGAGATGACAACAGACATGCTGATTCATTGGCATTCTTAGCGTCTAAGATCGAGTCAGATCGACCGCGGGCTCTCACCATAGCAATCAGTACACACCCTGCGTATTTGTTGAAAGAAGAAAACGTCCATCAAATCTCTGATCTATTAGCCACAACACCAGTAGACATCCAAGGAACTTGGATGGAACCTTTCATCACTTACCTTCAAACTGGTGTGTTACCATCCAACAAAAAGGAAGCCAGTCAGTTATTACATAAAGTTACTATGTATAAACTTCATGAGGGTAAGCTATTCAGAAAATCGACAACTGGTTTGTTATTACGGTGCCTGATCCCCAAGCATGGGCAAATGGTCTTTCAAGAAATCCATGAAGGAGAATGTGGAAACCATTCCGGAGGTCGAACATTAGCCCATAAAGCGATCTCTCAGGGATATTTTTGGCCAAGAATGAAAGAAAATGCCAAAAAATTTGTGTTGAAGTGTAAAGAATGCCAACGTTTTGTTGATAACCAACATCAGCATCCCAACGATCTCATCAACATCTCAGCACCATGGCCATTTCACATGTGGGGGCTCGATATCATGGGACCCTTAATCAAAGAGAAGAAATCTGAAAAGAGGTATGTTCTAGTCGCCATTGACTACTTCACCAAATGGTTAGAGGCCGTTGCACTCACCAACATCACTCAAGCTGATGTTCAAAGATTCATGTGGGAAAACATCATCACACGATTTGGTTTACCAAAGTGGATAGTCACAGATAATGGCACTCAGTTCGTTGGTAAAAACATCAAGGATTTCTATGCGCTATGGAAAATTGAACATTCTAGGTCATCACCTAGATATCCACAAGCCAACGGCCAGGTCGAAGCCGCAAATCGACAGATTCTGAACAACTTGAAGAAAAAGCTTAAGGATCAACATGATCAATGGCCACAACAGTTAGAAAACATACTATGGGCTTACAGAACAACTCCTCGTACATCCACAGGGATGTCACCGTTCAGCCTTTGCTATGGAGTCGAGGCCGTTATTCCCACAGAGTTGACATTTGGCACGACTAAATCCCTTCTGGTCGACACAGAACTTAACAATCAGGTCTGGTCGTTCGGGATAGATCTAGTCGAAGAACGACGAAACCACGCCGTTATAAAACTCGAACAGTATCAGCAAAGACTAAAGCGAGCTTATAACAAAGGCGTACGTCCTAGATCTTTTCAGCCCGGAGAACTAGTTCTAAGAAAAATGTTCCACAACAAAAAGAAGGATACTATTGGCAAGCTTAATGCCAATTGGGAAAGCCCTTACATTATCACCAAGGTTCAAAGCAACGGTTCTTATCGTCTTCAAACACCAGAAGGGGAGATCGTTAAGAACCCATGGAATGCTTATCACTTGAAGAAGTTTTATCAATAAAATGTAAGCATCTATCTATTACATTTCAATATATAAACCCATTTCTGCCTTCATCTCAGCTCAAACATGAATGGCTCTCAAAGGTCTAATCCAATCCCTCGACCTACAAATTATCAAAAATGCGTACAAGAACAAGAAGCTTTTGCCTTTGGAGGCGCCTCACCAAACACCAAGCATCACTGAAGACAGAAAGCGAGAAGAAGAAGGAGATGCACTTTCCCAAGAGCAGGCGACCATCAAAATGCAAGCAAGAAGACCGGGGGGAATCCAGGACGCCTTACTAAGCATCAGGCCTCCCCAGACACCGAGACGACCTCACTGCTGCGTAGGCTGGTCGCTAGGATCATCCACCTCCATCCGGCCACTTGCGACCTCATCATTAGGGCCCATCAAGGTGTCCTGAGCTGGCACTAAAGCTTCCTCAGCGCCACCTCGCGTCTCCTCTCCTTCGGGCGACCCCTTTACAACCTTCTCCAGATGGTCGAAATAGGCCTTCCATGCTGCGCCATTCTCATGGCATGTGTGCTCCCAGTGTTCAGCAGACGCCTTAGCAGCAGCAAAGTTTCCCCTTACCTGCTCCAACATCTCCTTCAGCACCACAACCTCTGCCTCCTTATCCTTGAACTTGCTCTCCGCAACAACAGCAACATTCTTCGCCTGCTCGAGTTTCTCGTTGAGATGCTTCAACTCAATCTCAGCTCGAGCTCCAACTTCAACGACCAGACGAACCTCCTGGAAGCTGGCGTTAAGCTACAAATAAAAACAACGTTTAGACAACAATATCTCAATACAGACAGAGGAAGAGGAATTAACAAACCCACTCACCAAAGACATTGCTGCGTTTATCTTCGAGCAAGTCACTAGCAAAGGCTGAGACTTTACTGCTCGAGCATCAGCATCCAGGACGATGCCCTCATTTACAGCTCGGGAAACGCAGGGATCGTCAATCGCACTGTCGTTCTCATACACGACATGCTTTTCACCACGGCCATCCAAGTAATCGAACGGCCCAGGGCGAAATTCAGACAACACCCCCTTGCCTTTCTGTAAAGGCCGAGTAGCAGTCTTCCTGGACAATAGGGAAGGCTCAGGAGATTTCACAGACTTCGGAGGGGGAGAGACAAGCAGAGTTGGGCGCTCCATCAGCTTCAGGTTCCCAGAGAGCTGCCTTTTCTTCCCCGATCCGACAGGCAGTTTGGGAAGTGAAGACGGAGGAGATACGACCTGGGGGCTCGCTACTATCTCCCGCTGGCGCGAGCTACCCCCAGATCGTTCATTCTCTGGCCGACGCGAACCACCCCTTGCTCGCTCCTTCTCATCAGGCCTCGAGCTAACACTAGCTCGCTCCTTCTCACTAGGTCGCGAACTGCCACCAGATCGACCACCCTCAGCTTTATGGACAGACGACATAAAGGTCTTCCTCAGCGACTTCCTTCTCTCGAGCTCTTCTTCAACTGTTTTAGGACCACCTTTGGGAGTAAAATGCTCCTCCAGGTGGGGTAAGAACTGTATCTTCCGACTATCAGCCAACAGACCAAAGCTGTTCAGAGAGGACTGCAGATTGTTCTTCCTAACCAAGTGGTCGTCCCTGATCGCTGCAAATAAAACACAAAGTCAGCAAGTCCAGAGACAAGAAAATCATCTGCCATCCTAAAAATTACAACCACAAACTTACGAGTATCATTCCTAGTCACATGACGCAACTGGATACTCCCTTCAGTGATCGACCCAGTAATCAGCATGGGATCTTTCCACCATGGCTCACTACTTATCGGATAGATCAAAGGCAAACGTTCTGGCCTAACTTGCATATTATAGCCCGAAAATTCGGCCTTCGCAGAACGTTTAAAACAAAAGTGGTCCAATACATCATTTACAGTGATGTTCCACTTGTGCAACTTGTTGAGGTCATCAATTACCCTCATGTTCCTCCAGAAATTGCCATTCATCTGGCAAGGAGCTCGACCAATAGCATTCAACAGGTCGACCACCAAACAAGACAAAGGCAGCCTCAGCCCAGCTCGGAATTGGGTCAAAGTAAAAACAGTGGAGAAAGGATTTTTAGGTCGATACTCAGCAGAAAGTAAACGCTCTCCTAAAAACCTAATCTCCAAATGCTCAATCGAGCTAAGCTCATATTGCTTCCTAAATGCAATATGCCTACGGACATACTTCGGGTTCACTACTCTACACAATGAACCATCGTCTCCTTCAACCATTTCATCGTCAGATGTGTCCTCCCCATGAGAACCGCTACTCTGGGGGCTTTCAGGGTCCACACCACGACTACGACACGAAGTTTCAGAACTAGTCCTTTCCGACTCATACTCCTCATCACCACTCAAGTTTTCATTCTGAGAGTCACTTGCTTCAGACATCTCTCTCAAGCAACAGAAAATAAAACAAAGGGATGCAAAGAGAATAAATAACTCAAGAAAAGAAACAGAACAAACTAACCTCACGAGCTCTCAAAGATCTTCAGATCGCAAGGGAAAAGCGGCAGCAGTTCAACGAAGGAAACGAGATAGGTAAACCCTTCTCAATTAAGCTACAGTTTAAATACTGTAGCACATGTAATCCCAGCCATCGGTTCGAAACAGATGAACGGCCGAGATCGAGCAAGGGAGCTACGTCCATTGCAGTTATTTTCCACTCACAAAACGATTCACATCCACCGTTGGATCAATCCACGTGCCATTCAAAGACCTAATCAAGCAAGACGTGCGTCAGTTGCCATAACTACACAGCTAACTGCTCGAGGAAACTCTTCCACTTCCCCGTAAGAGCGCCATGATTATTATGGACAAGCCTGCATGACTACCACGTGCGCAAATTAAAAAAGCAAACTTCAAATCAACTTCGATAAGAGTTCTTAGTCTTTTCAGCCCGACTTATACAGCCGACCTAAAAAGAGGGGGCTTATGTAGGGGTACTACATACTCCAACCAATCAAAAGCAGCCACGTGGCATAGTCAATCATTAATCAGGTCGCTACGATCCCGACCTACACGCAGCCCGACCACCACAACTCGACTACATAATCATCAGCGGTCTGCGCATACACACATGCCCTTAATCAATGCACATAATATCCTCGCCCGTTGCACATTCAATACACGGAGAATATCCTCGCCCGTTACATAATCAATGCCATGATTATGCTCTCATTATGATGACGGAGAATCTGCAAGATCCCATGATCTACGCCCTTTCATCTTCTATATAAACAGAACTACGATGGCTTGATCTCTAAGTTCAATCCGGACGAACTAGAGTACGTAGGCAATCTCAATCTCAACGAGGTGCAGCCACCCCGATCTAAAACTCTCCCCCTTTGGTCAAGTCTCTCAGCGACCTGACCTAGTAAATGCATTAATCTAGAAATAGGTTAATACAAAAATATATTTTAATTTTGTGTCGAATTCATGTTAGATATTAAAATTTTGTTAAAATCTTGATACATTGACTTAATTTGATAACCATTGAAGAGAATTTCAATGAAGTTTATAACACATAATAATATATAATGACCTAATTACATGCATAATCAACTCCCATCTTAAACAATAAAGTGGACCTAAAACAAAACTTTAAACTCTTGTCTCGCTTTCTCCTCTATTTTCTTTTATATTTTTTCTTAGCATTTACTTTCTAGGGTTTGGGGTTTCAAAATGGCAACCGTAAGTCACCAAAGATTGCAAGATTTGAGGGGTCTTGGCGAATTCGCCGATGGTAACTCTATCTAGATAGAAAATGATTTGGCACAATCGATGGCTAAAGGCAAATTTAAAATATATATCGGTAATCCCTACACCACCAAACTGTATAATAGATTAAGGAAACTAATTTTCACATGTTGGTCTACACTCGGGACGACTACAATAATATACATCCACCACCTAGACCTATTAACACATTTAATATAAGCCCATTGAATGAATGTATAAAAGCCCATATCACCATTTTTTTTTACAATCTTTTTTTTTTTTTTGGTATGCAATCTATTTGTCTCTATTAAAGCAGAATACACCCTTAAGAAAAAAATCTCTTCAATTAGGCTATCAATTTCAACTAATTTGAAGATAGACATTTTTCTTAAAGGTGTATTTTACTTTAATATAGTTAATAGAATAGATAATAGATATATAATATATAATGGATATAATAAATAATTTTTTGTCTTTACACTGATATTGGTATTTTGTTTATCATAATTTTTAAAAACTATAAAATTTAAATTGATGTGGTGTTTGTTGACCCTTGCCAAACACATACACACACACTTAGGGACGGAGCTAGAAATTAGTTTTGAGTGGGGCACTCAAAGAAGTAGGATAATTTACTTAAATTAAGTTTTAGAAATTTAGTCGTGAAATTTTATTAAAATTTTTGAGTCAGAGAAAGATATTGTGAAAATATTGTTAGTTTTTAGGGTTAGACGTCTGGATATACTTATTTTTTCCCCTCTATGTGTAATCTCATAATCCTCATGACTCAGAACTTATTATCTGTGGGTTAGAATCATATTCTTTTTTTGTCCTTATATTGGTTAAAAAATATGATTTTTTTCGAATGCGATTATGCATTAGGTGGTTCCGGTGCAATTGATCCAGTTATTAATTCTAAGGAGAGTGAAGGATGCTGGATTTGATATGGAAAACGCCCAACGGGCTATCATTGACTGTGTTTTGAAAGCAATGTTTTATGTTCCATCATGCGGAGGAAATGTCCACGTTCTTTTGATGATAGTAAGGTACACGAGATATCAATAAATGAATAAAAGCCGAAAAACTTCATAATTTTTTGTTTTGGACGAAACTAGGAAATTCTTATACATTATTTACAGTTAACCTCCGGTGAACATCTATTTTTGATAAGTGGATAACATTTTTTTTTTTTTTTTGATAAGTGGGTAATAGTTAACTACCCACCTACTTGATTTAAAGTCTAGAGTTCGATAATATAAGTATGTTTCAATCTAACCCATAGTTAGCAAATTCACCTTATTAACCATAAGACTTTTTTTTTTATTGTACATATTAAATATTGTTTAAAACATTTTCATAGAAAACTTCAATACGTATTAATATTTGTTTTTGGTTTGAACATAAGGGAGGGCGTGTATACTCTGCATTTTTTAAGCTGGTCTAGAATAATGAAGATGAAGCTTGCATAATTGCATTACAGTTGGGGATACTGAGTTATGTCGGGGATATCCATAGATATTGCATGAATTATGTTGTGTTAAAGGAAAACAGATTGGATTATAGGTCGGATTCTACTTGAAACATTAAATTTCCCATTTCGACCCAAATTTTTATAATTTCGAAGATATCGGATTAAAAAACCGAAATTCACGGATCTCTTCACATAATCTTTTCTTCATCTACATAATTTTAGAATCTCTCTTCTATATACTCAATCTCCATTCCCTTTTCTCCATAATTTTCATATCATCTTCTTCCACAATTCGGAATATCCATTCTTTTTTATGAATCTCTATTGGGATGTTACGTTACCATGATGATGAAGTTTCTCACCTTACAAAGAAAATTGCCGCTTTCAGTTGTTTAATTTGCTGGTGGTGGTGTTGCTACCTTTTTTGAAGTTGCTTTAATGATGCAATTAGGTTGTGGTGGTGTGTGTTTTGGTTCTGGAAAGTGTTTAAAAGTGGTGACCCTACTCATCGTGCTCGTGCTATTGTTCAGGTTGTTACCCATTACAATGATCATGAAATTCTTGCTGATGTTAGTTGCGGATTAGGTGAAGCTATGATGGTTCTTAATGACAACAATTTAGAAAGATACACCATCGTTTCGAGTAAAAGGAATGAATGGATGTGGAGACATGATTGAAAATATCGTTGATTGTTGGAGACTTTTAAATCTCAACCTCTCTCTCTCTCTTTCTATTTTTTTTTATTTAACCACCTCGATATCTCGGAATAATTTGGATATTCACGAAATTCTAAGAAAAATCACGGATTTTTGCCTTACCAAACCTCCCAATTCCCACACAAGCAGTCAAAATTCCGCGACAAATTTCGAGTTTCCCGACCTCAAATATTCGGGTTAATTCGTCATTTTAAACTATGCCTCCAAATATATGCCAGAAGAGAGTGTAATATGTCTCAATATATTAATTGCGTTCTAACGGACAAACTATTGTTTGTGTTAATTTGTGTTTAGTATAGTGTCTTCCAATAGACAAACCATTATTTGTGCTAGTGTTGATGTATTCCAACCGAATATAAAATTTTTGATATTGTAATGACTACAACATAAAGGGCACAGTACTTTTTAAGTAGACCAACGTTCAAAGGTTATGTTTGACTAATGAATGGCTACTATTTGGTAGGGTGATTTAAAGAATTGCCTTCCAAATTAAATTCTAATTAGAGTATGTCATTTAGTTTGCTTTTTATGTGCATTATATTCGTGCGAAATTTTCAATGGAATTTTGTTTGTATGATGCTTGATAAGTCCTCAAAAGTGTAAATATCCCCCGAATAACACCTTGTTTGCATAGCACTTACCTAATATTATTGTATA
>CM037008.1:29822525-29961209 GCA_020826895.1 Aquilegia kansuensis | reverse complement strand
TATGAGTTATAAAAAAAGATTAATTAGTGGAGAATATGTTTAGTTAGATACGCATAGTGATGGTGGAATCCAAAATATCCTAGTGCTTCTTTTAATTACTTGAATTTTATATTTTACTGCTTTTGTTTAGTTAATTGTAATTCAAAATCTCATCTTAAAAGGTTTGCTAGGATTAAAATTTAGTTAGTCTTACATTTGATTTTTATATCTATTGTCCTCGTGGATCGACTCGTACTTACTCTATTTATTTCGATAAATCGTGTGATTGCCATATTATTAAACTGTTTTCACGACAATCAAATTGGCGCCGCTGCCGGGGACAAGTAACGGTACTAAATGTCAAATATTAGCTAATTAGATATTTCTCTCTAGTATTATTTATCTAATTTAAAAAAAAACAAAAAAAAAATTAAAAATTATTTTATTTTCCAGTCATTTTTTATCTTTTTACGCGTTTTGGTGTTAGTGACTGTTTTTGCAGGACAGCGGTAGAAATCAGACCATCAGACGGACTTGTACAGATCCGATTGAGCTGAAATTTGTAGACAAGGTTCACCAGACAGTCAGGAACATCCTGGAAATCTTCCAGAATTTTTGAGGACATTCTTCCTGCCGAACTACACTGACCAGCAAAGTGCCAGAACTTTTAATTTTTTTTTTTTTTTTTTTCAGTTTTATTTACACAATTTTGCAATATTTATTATAAATTTATAATTTTAAGAAGGACAACAAGGGGTCAATAGGCGATTGACTCGCTTGTTTCTGCACTAGGTTCGAACACTAGAATCATTCTGGTGGCCTAGCAAGGTGAGTTTATTTTTTTCCTTAGCCGTGAATCCCTTGGTAGCGGTTAAATTTTTGTGTGGTGTTTTGCACAATTTACTTTATAATCTTTTATTTATTTTTAGGTTTCAATTATTAGGTTGTGAGAACCTCTTGAAAGGAAGCAACTGCTAGCCACTCTATTGAGAATCAATCTCCCTTTTGGTTTGGACAAGTGTGTTTCGAGGAGCTCCGCCCTCAGGATCAGAGTGTGTGCGAAGGAACTAGGCCTTGAGCCGATGTAAGACCCCACACACGTCCGCACAGCCTTAAGCCCAGAAAGATCTTAAATAGTAAGCTTTCAGTTAATTCTGGAAAAGAGTTAATCCTTTGACCACCCTTAGAATTAATATAATCAATCCATAGATGCTGAATAGTTAGGAAATTTTGTGGTTGAGTCTATTGCTTGCGCATCATTCTAGATAGAATTGCATTTCTTTTATTTAAAAAAAAAATCAAAAACTAAAAAAAAAAAAAGTAGAGTTTTTCCAACCTTGTTATTTTTAGTTTTTTTTCTAGTTTATGCGTGTTTACGAACGCAACTCTAGTGGTCGTCTTGTGAGCTTTGAGATAGACGAATCTGAAACTTTCATTGGAAAAACATCTATATTCAGTGAAATGGGTGACACTCACATAGTTGCCGAGGCCAAAGCTTTAAAAGACTATTATGCACCCATACCAATCTCCAATCCATCATGTATCATGTTGCCTGCCACACAGCAAGGTAACTTTGAGTTGAGAGCTCCCATTATCAATTTACTTCCTACTTACTATGGTCTTGACTCTGAAGACTCATACCTTCATGTTAAGGAATTCTTGGACATATTTGCCACCCTTCAATTCCAAAATGTTATGCAAGAGTCAATTCGACTTCGTCTTTTTTCCTTTCTCTTTGAAAGATAAGGCAAAGTCATGGTTATATTCAATAAAGCCCAATTCTATTACTTCTTGGGAAGGGTTAAGTAAAAAACTCTTGATTAAGTTTTTCCCCATGCATAAAACGACTAATCTTCGACGTCAAATTATGCAATTCACTAAAAAAGAAGGTGAAGAGTTTTATACATGTTGGGAAAGATTTAAGGATTTACTCTTGAGATGTCCTCACCATGGTCTTGTTGTATGGTAATTAGTGCAATTCTTCTTTGAAGGATTGTCACATCAAAATCGTCAACTTATTGAATCAAGAAGTGGTGTAGACTTCGTGTCTATGCAAGAGGAGGACGCATGGAAATTTCTTGAAACTTTATCTGAAAATTCTCAAAAATGGGAATCTACAGGTAGAGTCTTTGATAGAAATACCACAAATACTTTTTCTCAACCCCAAGAAAGGGGGTGTTTACGAGGTTAGGACAAATTTTGAGTTAAGTGCCAAACTAGCCAACCTTGCTAGAGAAGTTGAAACATTGAAACACAAGGGGGATAACTCTATTGTCCAGTCAATTAGCCAGGTATGTCAGTTATGTGAGAGTTCTGCTCATACAGCTCAGACATGCCCTTCGAAATCTGCATTTCATGAATGCATTACCGAGCAAGCTAATGCACTTGATTCTTTCAAGAAACCATATGGAAATCCTTATTCGGACACTTATAACCCTGGATGGAAAAATCATCCCAATATCTCGTGGAGACAAAACCAGCCTCCAGTGAATCCAGGTGGGCAACCATTGCAGCAATATCGCCCTCCTAATCCTTCATACCATCCACATTCACAATTTATTGCACCCCAGCAACAACCATCTTCTTTGGAGGAATCATTACAAAAATTCATGCAGGTAATTGGCCAAGCTATTCAAGAGGTTAAAAACTCTACTGTTCAGAATACACATGTCATTGCAAAATTGGAATATCAAATGGGCCAATTAGCAAGTACCATTGGGGAAAGAGAAAAAGGAAAGTTTCCTAGTCAACCCATCCCAAATCCGAAAGGGGCATTTGAGGTTAGTGACCCATCTAGTTCTTCTGTAAGTCACCACCATGTACAAGCCATTGCCACCCTAAGGTCTGGTCGACAAGTTGATAATAAGGTTAGACTTCCTGATGAGGATGATAGTGAGGACAAAAGTGAGTTGGAAAGAACACAAGTTCTATCACATATTGATACAGAGAAGGTAAACAATACCACACCTGTAGTTAACTCTGGGGCTCAACTCCCAAAATTTGTTCTACCAACTCAGACTGAACCTATTGTGAAATGTTATGTCCCACCAGTTCCATTTCCACAAAGGCTCCAAAAGCCTAAAAAACTGAGTAGCTACGAGGAAATTCTTGAGGTATTCAAATAAGTCAAAATCAATATCCCTATTCTAGATGCTATCAAGCAACTCCCTCCATATGCTAAATTATTGAAAGATTTATGTACAACTAAACGTGGTTTGAATGTATATAAGAAGGCTTTTCTTTGTGAGCAAGTTAGCTCCATATCATACAACATCGTTTTCCAACGAAATATAAGGACTCTAGTTGTCCTATTATTTCATGCATCATAGGTGACCACACTATTGAACAAGCATTGCTTGATTTAGGTGCAAATGTCAATCTTCTTCCTTATCATGTCTATGAACAACTTGGACTTGGAGATTTAAAACCCACAAAGATCACATTGCAATTAGCAGATAGATCTGTTAAGATTCTACGTGAAGTTGTTGAGGATGTTTTAGTACATGTTGATAAATTTTTCTTCGCAATGGACTTTATTGTTCTTGATACACAACCTGTTGCTAATCCTCATAATCACATCGCTGTTATCTTAGGCCGTCCATTTTTAACCACATCTAATGCTTTGATAAATTGTAGAAATGGTGTCATGAAACTCTCTTTCGGAAACATGGCTGTTGAACTTAATGTATTTAACATAAGCCAACAACCCCATGATTTTGAAGATGTACAAAAAATTAACATGATAGAGAGTTGTGTTTTAGGTACCTTTCTTCAATCTTATGAGGACCCATTAGAAGCATGCATTTTTCATTTTGGGAAATTTTTTGATTTTAATAATGCATTTAAAGAGATAAATGCCTTATTGGATGCAAGTCAAATCATGGACACTGATAAATGGAAAGCTAGAGTGGAACCCCTTCCACCTCTTGGGACAAAACAAGTCCCATCTCTAGAATATGCACCCAAACCAGATCTTAAACCACTACCTTCTGAGCTGAAATATGCTTACCTAGGCCCAGATCATTCATTTTCTGTCATTATAGCTGCTGAGTTGAATAAAGAGCAAGAAAATAAGTTGTTAGGTATCCTTAGGGATCATAAATCAGCACTAGGATGGACTATTGCTGACATTAAGGGTATAAGTCCTTCTGTTTGTATGCATCGCATCCATTTAGAAGAAAATGCAAAAACACCACGAGAGATGCAACGAAGGTTAAACCCGAAAATAAAGGAGGTAGTGAGAGATGAGGTGATTAAGTTATTAGATGTGGGTATCATATACCCTATCTCAGATAGTCGTTGGGTCAGCCCTGTTCAGGTTGTACCAAAGAAATCTGGAATAACTGTAGTCCAAAATGAGGCAAATGAGTTAATACCTACCCGAACAACTACTGGGTGGAGGGTTTGTATTAACTATCGCAAGTTAAATGAGGCCACTAGGAAAGACCATTTCCCACTCCCATTTATTGATCAAATGCTCGAGAGGTTAGCCGGTCATGCTTATTACTGTTTTCTAGACGGTTATTCTGGCTATAACCAAATCCCAATAACACCTGAGGATCAAGAGAAAACTACCTTCACTTGCCCATTTGGGACGTTTGCATATCATCGTAAGCCCTTCGGGTTATGCAATGCACCTGGAACTTTCCAGCGCTGCATGATTTCAATTTTCTCTGATATGGTCGAACGTTTTCTTGAGGTCTTTATGGATGATTTCTCAGTATTTGGGTCGTCATTTGATGAATGTCTTCACCATTTAAAATTTGTCTTGATTAGATGTGAAGAAAAAAATCTTGTGTTAAACTGGGAGAAATGTCATTTCATGGTTCGAAAGGGAATAGTCTTGGGGCATATCATTTCTGAGAAGGGTATAGAAGTGGACAAAGCTAAGGTTGATTTAATTTCCACTCTTCCACCGCCTCGCACGGTAAAAGAAATTAGGTCTTTCTTAGGTCAGGCTGGATTTTATCGTAGATTCATCAAAGATTTTAGTAAAATTGCTAGACCATTATGCAATTTACTCAGTAAAGATGTTTCTTTCATCTTTGATGATGAATGTTTAAATGCCTTTGAGAAGCTTAAAACATTGTTAACTTCTGCCCCTATTATCAAACTCCCTATTTGGGATGAACCATTTGAAATCATGTGTGATGCATCTGATTATGCACTTGGTGTTGTTTTGGGACAGAGTCAATAAGTTGCCACATGTGATTTACTATGCGAGTAAGACATTGAATGATGCACAACTGAATTACTCTACCACTGAGAAAGAACTTTTAACAGTTGTGTTCGCATTAGACAAGTTTAGGTCTTATCTTTTAGGATATAAGTTGATTGTATATTCTGATCATGCGGCATTGAAATATCTTTTCTCTAAAAAAGATGTGAAAGCCCGTCTCATCCGATGGATCTTACTGCTACAAGAATTTGATTTAGAAATTAGAGATAAGAAAGGTTCAGAAAATGTCGTAGCTGATCACTTGTCTAGGCTAATTCTAGATTCTTCATCCGAGTCAGTACCCATCCTTGAATCTTTCCCAGATGAACAACTTTTTTCAGTATCTCAAACTCCTTCGTTTGCAGATATTGTAAATTATCTTGTGAGTGGAGAAATGCCTTCTCAATGGACTCCACGGGATAAGTCAAAGTTTCTATCTGAGGTAAAATATTTCTTCTGGGATGATCCATATTTGTTTAAATATTGCCCAGATCAAATGATTCGAAGATGTGTTCCTGATAATGAGCGTAACAGTGTTATCTCATTTTGCCATTCCTAAGCATGTGGAGGCCACTTTAGTGCTAAGAAAACATCTTCAAAGATTTTGCAATGTGGTTTTTATTGGCCTACTATTTTTAAGGATTGTCATGCATACTGTTTGAGTTGTGAGCGTTGTCAAAAATTAGGAAAACTTACCCGTCGAAATATGATGCCCCTAAATCCCATTCTTATAATAGAAATCTTTGATGTATGGGGTATAGATTTTATGGGTCCATTTCCTAATTCTTTTGGTAACTTGTACATACTTATGGCAGTTGATTATGTTTCTAAATGGGTGGAAGCTATATCATGTAAAACTAATGATAGCTTTGTGGTTATCAAGTTTATAAGAGAAAACATATTTTCTCGATTTGGTACACCAAGAGCCATCATTAGTGATGGGGGAAGTCATTTTTGTAATCGTGTATTTTCCAATCTCATGCATAAGTACTCCATTGCCCACAAGGTAGCTACACCCTATCATCCACAAACTAGTGGACAGGTTGAAGTTTCAAATAGGCAGATTAAGCAAATTCTTGAGAAAATAGTGAATCCTAATCGTAAAGATTGGTCTTTGAGGTTATTGGATGCATTGTGGGCCTATCGCACTGCCTATAAGACACCTATTGGGATGTCACCATATAGGCTTGTCTTTAGCAAATCTTGTCATTTGCCTGTCGAACTAGAACATCGTGCATACTGGGCTGTGGAAAAGTTAAATTTTGATCTACCCAAACAGGAAAACTTCGACACCTCCAACTCAATGAGTTGGATGGGATTCGAAATGATGCTTACCAAAGTGCTCGAATTTATAAGGATCGAATGAAAGTGTTTCATGATAAACAAATTCTTCGAAAATCATTTGAACCCAATCAGAAAGTCCTTTTGTATGACTCTAGGTTGCATTTATTTCTTGGCAAGTTACGCTCTCGTTGGATTGGTCCATTTACTGTTAAAATGGTTTATCCTCATGGAGCTGTTGAAATTGAGAACCCAAATAATGGTAATGTCTTTAAGGTCAATGGTCAACGTCTTAAGCCATTTTTGGAGTTACTATCCCCAGAAGTAGAGAAGATATTCCTGGAAGATCCTGTTTATCAGGATTGAGAATCTCTTCGATCCTTTGTACATAATTTTTCTTTTTCTTTGGTCTGGCTGAAGACGTTAAACTTAGCGCTACTGGGAGGCAACCTAGGTATTTGTCGTGTGCGTGTGTAAACCTCAGGTTTGAGGGTGCCCGTTTTAGAGTCTAGTTGGCATTTTTATAGTATTTTGCATGCTTATATATTTGTCACAGGAAAATGTCGGCTTAATGAACATCGATCAAGGTATAATAATTTGAGTTTTTCTTACCCAAATAAATTTCAATTTTGTCCTTGTTTTCACATATGTTACTTTATAGTCACAATTTGAAACATTGAGGACAATGTTTGCTTTAGGTTTGGGGGTATGGGAATTTCAAAATCCTTTTGATGTCCATTAAAAAAAAAAAAAATCTAAGATTTCTCTCATAATTTTTAGTGAGAATTAAACCTTTCGTAAAGGGGTGTTTTAGCTTTCAAGTGATATGTATGTTGAAGTTTACTATATTATCCTTATTCTAAAGATTTTTCATAAATTTCAAGTCTTGGAAAATTCAAAACTCACAAACCACATCTGTGTAGTCTAAGTGAATGGTAAACACAATTGAGATATCCAGAAGAATCATTAGTGGAGACTAAACCCATGTAAGGACTGAGCCATTCTATTTTTCAGAGTGTGTATGCATAAAATCCGAGTTACATATTAACTCATTTTGCTTTGTAGTCCGCATAATCTCGTTGATTTGATCTCATTATTATCATTTTTTTTTATCAATGATTGGAAACAACATCAAAAATGGGTTATTACACTAGAAATTCTTCCAAAATCTATTCGAGGCATAAATGACCGTATAAAACTTAGGAAATGATATAGGCTATTATTTGGATCGATTTTAACCTTCAGCCTACCCATATATACTTTTACCGCCAGTTAGCCCATTGAGCCTTTTTGTGTAAGCCTTTTATTTGTTCACCAATAAACCATTACGTTTACTCCAGCTAGGAGTGTAACACATAATATCATA
This sequence comes from Aquilegia kansuensis, assembly GCA_020826895.1. Classification (NCBI taxonomy): domain Eukaryota; kingdom Viridiplantae; phylum Streptophyta; class Magnoliopsida; order Ranunculales; family Ranunculaceae; genus Aquilegia; species Aquilegia kansuensis. The sequence goes on along the minus strand of CM037008.1, from coordinate 29,953,365 downwards.
TCCATTACCCATTGCTTTGAAAACATGTATACATATTTGTTTTGAGAAAGGGCGTCAAAGTAGTATTGAATATCCCATGAATCTTCTCAAGGAGAAAAAAAATTATTTGAGGAAGAAAGGCATGTAAAACAAAAACAGAAATTTCAAACATCAAAGAGTGATATTAGAAATATAAAAGAAGGAGAGATGTTGAATTTATGATAGAAGAAAAGATTGATGGTGGCCAACATTAATTTGAGCTTCAAGAAAAAGCCCTGTATTTTTGTTAAAGGTTTACAATTCTCAAAGCAACTTTGAACACTTGTATCCATTCTTGTTTAACCATTACCTAAGCCCCATTACAACCTATCAAAAGTCCTATTTGATCTTAAGTCTTAAATGGTTAAATGTAGAGAATAGATGAGGAAGATCTATGGTGTTTGACTCAACGTTTCCAAGTCATTGTCATTTCCTTCATGAGATTAATTTTGTTTGATTTGGTCCGTTTTTGTTATATGTGATCTGCATTTTAAATTATATTCCTAATCACATACAAATTGAGAGATTTAGCCCACTTATGAGTGATTAATTTTCTGAGTGAATATCATGTGAGATTTGAGTCAAAACTAAATTCATTCGGAAGGTAATCAAGGTTGTGTTTTATCAAGAAACTAAAGCTACACAATTATGGGTTTTACCACACACAGACACTCCAAGACTAGATTATTTATGAGAAGTTTTTAGCATTTGCATAATATTTTTAACTTTTTCTATATTTCACTAGTATGCCAAAAATAGTTCCTTTATGATAGAATTTATATTTTTACAAAAATAATTACTAGTTAGATCTTATATTTGAAAAATAAGAATTTTGTGGGTATATTCACTGCAAACCCTCACGAGACACCACTCGTCCACTAGAGGTAATCTAGCGGTTTAACGGCTTGTTGTACTTGCTAAGTACATCCGCGATTCCTACGAAAGGGAGTTAGTATATTTTTTTTAATTTTATTGTTTTGCTCGAGGACTAGCAAAATCTAGGTTTGGGGGTATTTGATGAACACATAATATCTATGATTTCTCACCCAAATTTATACTAGTTAGTCTATTTATATTTATTATTTTAAATAATTAATATGTATTTGTTCATTTTGTAGGATTTACTTAATGGGTCGAAAGAGCATAGTTTTGCGCCATTTGGATTGCAAAAGTTGTTGTCGAAGTGAATGCATTGGAGCCCAAAACATTTTGGGTATGACTTCATTGGAGCTCCAAAGACCCAAAGCCCGTCCATTAGTTGCCATCCATAGACTTGCTTCTAGTAGACTTATGCATATGACAATGGGAAGGAAAGAACCGAAATATTTGATTTGCATGACAAAAAAAGTGGAATGCATTAAATGAGAGAAGAAGAAAAAAATGAGCTACACATCCATCACATTACTATATAACATTTTAGCCCCACTATTCATCTTTTTACATTTTGATATTGACACCAAATTATTCACTATTCCCTATACTATTTCATCAATACCTTACTATTCATTTCATCAATTTTCACCACACCCATACTCATTTTCCTATTCTCCTACACGTCTAGCCTACACAAACTACCTTTCTATTTCATGTAAACCAATTTACAAAGTCAATTAATACCATGGAAACACTTTGGTTCATAGTTTTGAAAGTCTTAAATGTTGGCTATAGGAGTGGCTAATTAGGAGTGTACAAAACTAAAAGGTTGATAAAAGGGGAGGGATATTTTTGGAAGTTAGAATAGAATGTTTAGTTTTACTGAATAGGGGTATTTTTGGAAGTTCAGAAAGTGACACCACAAAGTCACAGTTCACTTCATCCAACCCCTCGTTTTTAAAAAGCTGTGAGCAGCAGAAGAGTAAAGCAAAGTTGTCTGAACTCTGAAGTTACTTTCTCTCTCTCTCTCTCTCTCTCTCTCTCTCTTGAAGTAGTGAACAACAACACAACAATGGCGGTGGTAATTGATCATCATCGTTGTTGTTGTTGTTGTTGTTCATTTGATAACATAGTGATAAAAACACCAAATGACAAACGTTTATACAGAGTTGTTCATCTTTCAAATGGTCTTTGTGCTCTTCTTATTCACGATCCTGAGATTTTCCCTGAATCTGTTTCTTCTTCTCTTCTTCAATCGTTTCAAACCCTAGAAATTGCTGAGGAAAAAGATGAACTGAACAAGAAGAAGAAAACCAGTTGTTCTCTTCCGACTAAGAAGGTTTAATCATTTCACTTCTCCGTTTAGAAGTAACATTGTAGATCTTCTTATTTATCTTTGATTTTATAGATTATTTGTTAATTAATTGTTTTGTTAACTAAGTTAAGTAAATCATGAACCAAAAGAAATTGATAGAGAATGATGTGATTACCTACTTGTTTATCTTTTGTTCATATTATATTGATTATCATCTCATTTACTGTTTCTTCATTATTGACTCCAACCAACCTAAAATGTAGACTAAATTATCAAATGGATTCAACTATTCAAGTGATTAAAGATGGAAGGAAGGATGAACTGGTTTTGTATCTAGTGCAAGATTATCATCTCATTTACATCTATCTAGTCTTTCCCCAATTAACACGCACACACAAAAATCAATTAAGTTTTCTTTATTATTGACTAAATTCTCATATGTTTTTAAAATGAGATGCTAGGGGGATTTTATCCTTACAGGCAAAGTTTATGGTTGAATCATCTGTATATGTGTTTTTTTTTTTTTTTTTCAATACAGTATCTGCAGATTGGAATTAAATATATAAAAGAAAAGAGTTGTTGTAGTGGGTCATCCATATATATCTGAAGATTGAATGATTATTGCGAGTAGTGTTGTAAAGTTCATCAGATTAGGATTTCTCTCTCTGGCTAATTGGCATGGTGACTCATTCTTAGTTAAACAATTATTCATCCTACATTTTTGTTTTGAAAATTCCAGGCAGCAGCAGCCTTATGTGTGGGAATGGGCAGCTTTTCCGATCCAATTGAGGTGCAAGGTCTTGCACATCTTTTAGGTTTGCTTTCCATCTCTTTGCTCTTTCTGTAATTTTCACAGAGACAAGAATGTATGCGTTCTTGTTTGTTGAATACATTGATTTGTTTCGATTCAGTTATATCCTTTAAAAAAGGCTTTAACAATTGATTATTAGAGTTATATGCCTATCAATATAATCCTACTTGATCAATTTATTTTTTATCTTGTGAAATATGCAAGGAGTCATAAATCTTATGCGTACAAACTTACTGTTTGCAGTGGAAATTAAATGGTGTGAGAGTTGACATGTCATCTGTAGAAAGGAGTGAAAATGGAACTCTGGAAATTTCAAATGGACCTTCATATATGCAGAGTTAATCACGCCTTACTCCCGTCTTAGAAATTGACAATCAGACATTTTATTCTGTAAAAATTCTAATTGTTAATGTTATCATACTTTACCAGTAGAAATCAAATTTGAACACAACAGCCATGGTTACCAGCTTGTGTTTTGCAGAACACATGCTCTTCATGGGAAGCACTGAATTTCCAGATGAAAACGAGGTATGCTAGTCTATTTCTTCTCCAATATATATGGATTGCTCATCCTTTCAGTATTTTATTGTAGTTTTAACTTTTCTTGACCTTTTGGTCATTAAAATTTTAAAATACTGAGCACTTATATCTTTATTTTTATCTGGGTTAGAAGATACATTATGACTTGTATACATATGCATTCACCAATAATTTTGGTCCAACATAATCATGCTCATTTTAATTTTTGAAAAGTGCTAATTTAAACTAATCCTCTACATCAAAGTCATGGTTAATCCGTTTTTTTTTTTTTTTTATCAAAAGATGTCATGCAAAAAATACATTTCATTGTTATTATTAGTATTTGTAAGAGGGCAACCATTTGTCCACGGTTCAAGCCTTGGTTGGGTGTATGCTAGATCTCCAGCGCTTCTCACTCTCATCTTGGTTTGGGTGGCGGACAAGGATTATCATGCGAACAATTTTTATCTATGTTTAGTTTGCCTCTTCACCAGTAATTATAGCAAGATCACCGTTAAAAAGTAATATTAGTGCCATCTTGAATTAGTATTTTTTTTTTGACAAAACTCTTTTTTCTTGTATTGTCAAGGTTTTGCTAGCTAGCTTGGATATATGAGGTTAAGAACCTTGAAGTATATGTAGAGAAACATGTGTTGCTGGCTAGCTTAGTTGGTAAAGTTATTGAGTGGTTAACTATAAATCAAGGTTCAACCACCACCATAAAGATGGTATCGTAATAAATGGAAAAAAATAAAGATTAAAAGAAAACCTAAATGCATTTATTACTCATTGAAGTCTTATCTGGTTTTTGAAATGAAGGAGCTATGTTTTCTGTATCCAAATTTTCAAGGATGCAATGATGCAGGACAAGATTTTGTGGCCATCTTACTATGTCAGGTGTTTATGCATGTGTTGATAGAGCTACGAAAACTGATGTTTGTAGATGCTAATATACTTTAGTTTTAACTGTTGTCATTAGTATGATCGTTACTTGTCAAAGCATGGCGGTTCATCAAATGCTTTCACAGAAATGGAGTACACTTGCTATCATTTCGAAGTTAACAAAGAGTTTCTGAAGGGAGCTTTAGAAAGGTGAATTGATGTATTCATTTAACTATTTTTGAGTATTTACTTCTTTCCTTGTATTTTACTTACAATATTTTACTTTCAATTTTTTTTTGTAATTGGTTTGTTAACAAGTCTATCTTCACCAATAAAAGAGAAAATTGATGTTCCTTTTTTATAATATGTTCTCTCGAAAAATGTATTCAATTGCAATGTGAGATTTCTTTGTAAGTGATATTGTTACTTTGTTTCCTTTGTCAGATTTTCTCGATTCTTCATCTCACCCTTATTCAAAGATGAAGCAATGGACCGAGAAGTTTTATCTGTAGATTCAGGTTGTTCTCAGACTCGAACAAAATTTACCTTACTTTTTTTATTATTCAATTATTTTCTCATGCATTATTATTAGCTCCCACATACTTTTCTGTTCTTGGATGGTTTTCTGACTACCACCTTTTGTGCTTGCATTCTTTGCCACTTTGGGGGAACAAAATCAAATTTAGAATTCAACCAGGTTTTGCAAAGTGATGCATGTCGTCTTGAACAACTTCAGTGTCACACATCTGCTTCTGGCCACTCATTTAATAGATTTTCTTGGGGTAAATATATGGTGTCTGTCTGTTTTTGTTTTTTTTTTTTTTTCTGCAGTTATCTCTTCCATTTCTAACTACGAATCACTATCTTTTGTTTTCCAAGGGAATAAAAAGAGCCTTGTTGACGATATTGAGAAAGGCATAAACTTACGTGAACAAATATTGAAACTATACAATGAAAATTACCATGGTGGTTTGATGAAACTAGTTGTCATTGGTGGAGGTGAGTTCTCTTTTTTTTTTTTTGCTGGTATTTATGACTCGCCTTTGGTTTTATCCACCGTCCCATAGGCGGAATCTCAATTCTCATATCCGACCCACTTTGTGTATTGATGCAGAGTCTCTTGATATACTTGAGGATTGGGTATTGGAACTATTTAGTCATGTCAAAGAGGGTCCGCAGTTGAAAGTGGTGGCACTATTCAATGCTCCCATCTGGCAATCGGGTAAATTGTACAAATTAGAGGCAGTCGAAGAAGTTCATATCCTCAATCTAACATGGGCATTGCCGTGTCTTAACAATGAGTACCTAAAGAAACCCCAAGACTACTTATCCCATCTGTTACAGCATGGTAAGATCTTTCACGGCTCTGAAATTCTTGGCTGTAGTTGCCTGTCACTGTCTTCCACCAAAATAATAGCAATGCTTAACAAACATAGTAAGAACTCTAACTAGACAAACAAGATCATATTAATGAATGTCTTTATGGACAAGTTGATGCAAGGTCTTTATAAGTTTTGCTCGGGTCAAAGAATAACGTATTGAGAAATGCAATTCCTCAATTAAATTAACGTTTTGTATGCCAAATGTAACTTATCTCAGAAGGAGACAATAAGTCGGAGGCCAATCCTATAGTAGGTTATAGATCTTATGGAGCTTCCCTATGGCCTGTGTCATCTGTAAGATCATTTGGACATCCTGTCAGTGTTCTATCACTTGTTCAGTGGATCATGGAGATTTTATAAATGCATCTAATGTATTGCTTTCTTTCAATTTGATTTCAATCTGGGGGTTGGTTCCAACTAAGTCGTATCAATTTTCAGAGGGCAAGGGAAGCGTGTATTTTATTCTGAAATCTAAAGGGTGGATAACTTCATTATCTGCTGGTGTTGCTGGTGACGGAATGAGTCGATCTCGTGTGGCTTACATCTTTAGCATGTGTATACACCTAACTGATTCTGGGCTAGAGAAGGTACCTTTTATATTGTATGGTTGCTCTCAAGCATATTCACCTACATTAACACCTGATATAATGTTCTTTTTGTATTAATTGTTATGTGCAAGTGGCTTCAGTTTTAGTACAATTCTGGTCCTCATACTTTTTTAGGGATAATATCAAAACTACTTTTCTGTTTGGCGGAAGATATGAAGTCTGTAAGTTTAAGTTCATAGAAAATTTTGAAATTTTGGTTTTATACAGGGTTTGTTCTAGTGTATATGGCGCAGAACATGTGCTTCATTATTTTCTTTCATCTCAAACAACTTTGTACATTTTCTTTCTTTTCAAGGGTGATGTGTCCTCTCTTTGCGAAAGCAAGAAAGAGGGAAGACCACTCGATAATACCATTAAATTTTGATAGGTAACATAGGAGAGACTGAAACAAATAAGGCGCTCTTGGGAGAATGGATGAGATTTATTGTAGATATACAAGGCCTTTGGAGGAAGGTTATGTCAGAAAAAATGGTTTCGAGGAGCTGGGTTGTTGCACACGGAGGACAACTAAAGCACATGGCTGTCTTATGGAAGTCACTCATGATAGCCTGCCTCATCATGTAAAGGTTCCAGACTAAGGTACAGGACGGATAGATTGGTGTATTCAGTATTTCAAGAATGAAGAATGGAACTGTTGCAGAACATTGGGAAAGTGGGGACTGGGGAGGGAGGTGACCACTGGAACTTGCATCTCAGGTCTGGCATTTGGGACGGAAGATGACAAACATTATTGAACAGACAGGATTACTCGAGCAGCTATCTGAGGGTGAAATGAAATGCTTTATCAAGTCTCTTTATGAGGAGCTGACAAGAACGAATCATGCGCCTTTGGCAGCCACACCACCCTTTGACCTTTAGTATGAAGATCCCTCAATACGGCAAAATTTTCTTTGGGGTGTAGCTTGTGGTCTCCTGCAAACCAGGTTCTTTCTCAGAGATAAAGTGGTTGTTCAAGAGGAGTGTGTCCTCCGTGAGCTTATAAACTAGAAGAGAAAGAGAGTAAAGAAAATGAAATATGAAACAAATACGCGAAAGAAATATAGTAGAAAAAATAGAAGTAGAGTGGGACCCTCTTGGACAACATTGTAGATTTCAGGGACATCATTGTTGGAAAGATTGTTTTTTTGAGAAGATATAGTAGAAAGATTAAGGAAGCGAAAAAGAACTTGTGGTAAACTTACCTTGTTATGCGTGTATGGAATCGACAACACATAGGGTTTCTCTTGCTTGAAAAACTGGAGTGACGCCCTGATGCATTCTAGGGTTTAAAAACCCCTAATTTGTTCCAAGATTGCTACTATATGTTTTTAGAATTATTGGGGATGTTTAGGTTTATGTTTAATTGGTGTTTTTAGGTGTTTTAGGGTATTTCTATTTTAGGGTTATTTTAATTTCGAATTATGTTTTCTATTTTCATTAGAATTGGTCTAGGTTTAGGTTTCCTTGTTTTCCAAGAATTGTTTTTCCTATTTAAAGAGTTGTAGGCCTTTGGCCAAGTAGGTGTTGATTGGTTAATTGAATTGTGTGTTTTGAGAAGAGTCTTCTCTTTGTGTGAGTTCTTGGATAAGAACATTGGTTGTCGAATCCCGAAAATCTTCGTAGTTCTTTGAATTCGGTTCAAAGTACATATCTTTATGCACGACTGCATCACGCCCCTGTCAATTCTTCACGAATTGCCAAAAGTTTAAGACTCTTTTATACATGCTGTTCGTGTTCTCATCATGTCTCAACCATACGTGCTTGATTTTATCCATACGAAGAGTGAAACACTTAAAAAGATAACAATAAAATTAGAAAACCACAAACAGTGGTATCTAATATAATCCTGTCATATTGAAAAAATCCACTCGATATTCTTGTATGGATATTCTTCTATGTGTGAAGATAAGAACCCACTCTTATATTACATCTTCGATAGATGACAAGCTGCAGAAGAGGAGCCATCTCGACATATATTCTTTCTAGGAAAATTTGCGAGTTTCAAGCATTTTCTTTCTAGGAAAATTTGCGAGTTTCAAGCATTTTCCATAATGAGTAAAGATGTTTCGAAAGGTAATATAAAGGGATTATTTGTATGAAAAGAAAAGAGTGAGTCTAGGCGAGTTTGTAGACAACAAATAGGATATGCATAGGATCAGCTGATGGCTGCAACTTTAAATTTGCTCTCTGTAGGTAAATCCTTGTTTAACCTAAGCACACTGTTCCTTCAAGTTGTCAACCCAGATACATAAATGTTGTGGCTATTTCTGGATATCAAAGAAAGTTCAAATTTGATTGAAATCTTTGTCTTCCCACACCAAATGACATATCCTGATGTTTTTTGTTGTTTGGAGAAGTTAGAGGGGTTAGGCGGACCCTCAAATCTATTGAATCGAAACCTTGTTTTTTGTTGTTCGGAGAAGTTAGAGGGGTTAGGCGGACCCTCAAATCTATTGAATCGAAACCTTAGGGAGATACTGTTTGTGTCCTCCATATACATTGTTTATTCTGTCATCTAGTGGAGTGATTTTGTTATATCATACGTTAAGGTTTTTTTTGGGGGTTAACCGTTTAAGCCAATTAAGTGTGATGCAGTCGTGCAGATTTTGATACATCTTTATTTCATAAGGCTAAGGTGCCATTTGAACTACCCAGATTATGCTTAACTCTCTCCCTGTAATGTTCATTAGTTGATCCACTTTTCCCTCCTTGTCTATCTCTGTGCATGCATGCGAGTTTTTCACTTTGGATATTTGTTTAATGCTGTTGTCTTCAATTAGATCTCATTAATTTATATACTACTCAAGCACTGACATATTTTATTTTCGTCCCCTTCTTTCCTTTATGATGTTTTGCAGGTCTATGATGTGATTGGAATTGTTTATCAGTACATAAAGTTACTGCAACAAACCTCTCCTCAAAATTGGATTTTTAAGGAACTCCAAGAAATTGGGAATTTAATGTTTAAATTTGCAGAGGAGCAACCACAAGATGATTACGCTGCAGAACTTGCAGGTTTCTTTTTTCCTGTCCTCATGTTCTCTTATCACGGTTTTGTTCGTGGGCCCTGGCCTAGTTGTGTCATGTGAGCTGTGTCAGTAGGTCACGTAGCTTTATCAGCCTTAAGTACATAGGGCCTGTTGGTGGATCCACCAACAGGGCCATCACTCCATAGAATCTAAACTTCGTTGTCCAAGTTATTTGCAATTGAAACTTTTAGAGAATTGCGTCGAAAGTGCCTCATCTTGTTTTTGGTCTAGTTGTAGGGACATAACAGAGAAGAGTAATGATTGATTAGGCTTCAGAATTCATAAGTCTTTAACTATCTCTAAAATTAAACCACTTGGATTACCCCCAAATGACATTAATAAAAATGACATTAATAAGTGTCTCATGACTCATATGATGTATTTCACTTCAAGATCCAAGTTGATATGAAGTGGTCAAGGTCAAAATATAAAATGGCCGAGTAAAAACTATAATATACACTGGTTTGCTAAATTATTACCCTAAAACTCATTATTTTGTATCGGCATTGTTATGGTATGAGTGTATGATAAATTATAACTAGTAATTGATTTATCATTGTATGTTTCTCATATTGTGGCTAATTGTTTGAATTGTTCCTCTTGCAGCTAATTTGTTTCTGTATTCAGAGGAACACATTGTCTATGGAGATTATGCGTATGACATATGGGATGAGAAGTTGATAACACATGTTTTGAGCTTTTTGACACCTGAAAATATGAGGGTCGATATATTGTCCAAGTCTTATGATAAGCAGTCAAAAGGTAACTTTGATGGCTATATTTCATGTGGCTATAGTACTCCAAAATCTTATTCATTCATTTGTGTTTTTAGTTAATATACATCCCTGAAGGACGTGTTCCTGTTACATCTGAATTTGGTAAATGATTGTTCTATGGCGGATGAGAATATTATCATGAGATTTATGGAATACCCCCCTTTCAAGACATAAGAGATTTATAGCCGTGGATTAGTTTTATGATGGATGGCTTACGTAGCACCACATCTTACAATGTGTGTGGGGTGGGGTGTGTGTGTGTGTGGGGGGGGGGGGGGGTTATGTCCAAAAATCTCTATTATTTGAGTATATCCTTATTGAAATAACATTTTGAACCTACAAGCAAGTGAACTGAACTGCTTTTGTTCATAATAGGGAAGTGAATATGTAATAACGCCGCACATAATTAAGGTATATCTAACTCTTTTCTTTCTTATTGTTTCAGATATTCAATATGAACCATGGTTTGGGTCTCGATTTAATGAAGAAATCATTCCCGATTCTCTTTTGAAAGTGTGGGAGGATCCTCCCGAAATCAATTTATCCTTGCATTTACCTTCGAAAAATATATTCATTCCAAATGACTTTTCCATCCGGAATGCTGACTCATCTCAGAATCAAGCACGTAGTCATCATCCATTTTGCCTTATTGATGAGCCATTGATAAAGCTATGGTACAAACTAGATGATACCTTCAAAGTTTCTCGTGCAAGCACATATTTTTTGGTGACTCTGAAGGGAGGAGTATACAATGATATAAGAAGTTATCTTCTCGCTGATTTATTTGCAGTCCTTCTGAGAGATGAGCTGAATGAAATGTTGTATCAGGTATGTTCCATATTATGAATCCCTTTTTTGTTTTATTTTTCTACATTTTCTTTAATTGTAAAACGTTATCATAGAGACTTAAACTTTTCGAACAAGTTAAAGTAACTTTTTTTTGGGGTTCCGAGTCAGCTGATATGCGCTGAATTATAGTAACAATCCAGTGGATCATATGACTTGTATTATTTACTCAGCACGGTTCACCTGAATCATTTCATTAAGTAATAGATACAACTCCTTGTTTGTGTACCCATAGTTTAAAATTCCGAATCTGGGCGAAATTTCGAATTTGAAAAAAAAAAGGGTATATTCCGGCATTCCGACACTCGAAACAAAAAAGTCATCTGAAATGTCGGGAATATTCTCGATTATTCCCGGATTTTAAAATGCCGATTCTCTAAAAACCGGCATATTCCGCCGAAATTTCACGAAATATGTCGGCATTTTTAACTATGTGTGTACCAACCTTGGCATCTTACGATACTCTTTCTTCACTATTATTTTATGACAGTTTTACCATTACAAAAGATAGTTGTTATTATAATGTTTGTGTTAATTTCTTAATACTTTGAATAGAAATGTTTTTGTATTTGCTTCTATTAAGTGTTTACATAGTATTCAAGGTTTGTTCATTTCATTGATTCTGAAAACCTTTTTTTTAGGCAGGTATCGCCGAATTGGGGACTACTTTGGCATTTACTGGTGACTCGCTTCTGCTCCAGCTTTATGGTTTTAACGACAAGCTCATTGTTTTATTGTCTAAAATTTTGACCATAGCCAAATCTTTTATACCTTCAGCTGATCGTTTTAAGGTATGACTATGCTAACTTTCTGAACCCACCATCGACGATTTCACTCTCTTTAAAGTTTAAATGATTATCCAATATGTTAATTACCAGACCCAAGTTCGCATATGTTTCCTTGGCTAACCTACAAATGTTGGTATTGGTCTGGAGTCTGAAGCTTTCCAGTTTGAATCACTCTAGGGTATAATTCCATTTATGACTTGACCTGACCTGACGCAGATTGGTCTTGACATTTGATAACCCTATATAGTCACTCAAACTTCAACTCCATTAGACGTACTCCTTGCTGGCGAGTGGCCAATTTTGCTTTAGCCACCCAGAGTATGGTATGGCTAACTTTGGTCACCAGGTCGGGTTAATTTTTTTTTTTTTTTAACCTTATGATAATTAGTTTTTAGGAATAAAGATAATGAGTTCAATGTACCGTTTCTCTTACAGTTGCTTCTGGGCATTTCTACTTCTAGGCATTGCATAGAAATGACCCCTTCATGATATTGTGGAGACAGAAACTGTGGAACACATGACTTCTGGAGTTCTGGTCAATATGATACAGCAGCATCACATAGATGCCATGTTGGAAATCTCGTAAAGTAAGAATGAACATAATGAATAACTTGATCTAAAGTCTGTCTAGGGAGGCTTTGCAAGAAGCAGAGGAATTAAGATTTTTTTTAGGTCAAAGCACACTATCATAGAAAATGGGCACCTTAAAGCTGAATTCAAAATATTTAATGATGCAAAAAGGGGTTCGGGTATACACATTGATGGATCTTCTTTCCCACTGAAATGCTACTAAAAAGGAGCTTATATGCTTTAACCTTAGGTTACACCAAATGTGCAAAAAAGAGAAAACCATAAGTCCATCACCCTTCCAGGACTAGAGATATTAATAGGACCCTTTTCCACTGAAGAAAAACCAATTTAAAATGACCTGATTCAGAGATGATCTTGAATACATAAAGGCGAAAAGCGTACCACATTTTTCTTCACAATCTAGATTCTAGGGTTGTTTTGGCCGAGGATACTCTTAAAGGCTGCAAACATAACCAGAAAGTGACCTTCAGAGGGATTTGACTCCCAAATTCTAGGCCAAGGGGGTAGCAAAGTAAAAGGACTGGCTGAGAATTTTCCATACTTGCAAAGGATATTTTCATTGGAGACCATGTCCAAGTGGCTGAAGTATCAAGCTTGTCATAAGCGAAGGTAAAGAAGTAGTCTAATTGAAAGTTCTATGTGGCCATGATTCCCATAATTATATCAGACTAGTGCCTTAGCCGGTGCTACACACCGGTTAATTTTAATTTATCCATGTCTAATTAGCATTCGAGTTTTAAGTTAGTAATTTTATTGAATATTACAAATTACACTAATTTATTAAATCGTATGAAAAAATTATTTCTTAAGTAAATTCATTATTCTCATTGTATTTTGTTAATTTAATTATTTTTTAATTATTGGACCTTTTGCTCATAAATAATAATATGTTAAATTACAATAAAACCATTATTTAAAGGGTATTATGTAAATTTACCAAAAAACCATGACTAAAAGGGTATTTTAGTCAGAATTAGGTGACAAAATTCTAAAGCTCAATTCTCGTTAACCGGGACTTACCCCTGAATTTTATTCAGGTTTATAATAGTATAGATAGCAATACTAAAAATATAAAAGATGAATTATATTGATATATTAGGTTAAACTTACAAAGAAGCTAACTCTCTATATATAGAGAGATAAACCACATAGACTTTATATCTAAGCTATTTGGGACTAAACTACACACCTAAAGCCTACAATACCCTTACTTCCAACACTCCCCCTCAAGCTGAACATTCAGACTCTGAATTTCAGCTTGAAATACAAAAATGTTCTCTCACATCCCCCACAAAGTATCATGAGAACGACATCGGGCAGGATGTTCAATGGCAGGGATGACCAGCTGCGAGAAGAACCGTCTGCAGGGATGTCCAGCTGCAGAGACAATAAATGAGCAGGGATTACCAGCTGCTCAGCCAAGAAAGACGCCAGAGGTTGTGGTGGTGATTGCTAGGGTCATGTTCGTTTCGGTGGCTAGGGTTTACTTTCCACAAAGCATCTGATATAACTTCAAAACCAATAAAGATGAGGTACTCCAAGATGAAAGAAGGCTGATTGTGGAGTAATAAAGCCGTTGAAAGAGCTGGACAGGAACAGTGAAACTGTAGACGGATGGCGGCGCAGAAGAGGCCCTTGAGAGGGCTAGAAAGAATGGCGCATGACATCAACAACGCAGTCAAGGCCCTAGAAAGGGTTGGACAAATGCGGCGCACTACGGCAGCAACGCATACAAGGCCCTAGAAAGGGCTGAACAAACCGCGCATGACATCAACAACGCAGACAAAACCCTAGAAAGGGGTTGGACAAAAGTGGCGCACCAACAATAAAAAACAGCAAACCTGAACCTTACAAAAAAAAATCTCGATGAATAGTGATCTGATGAACAGTACTCTGGTAAACAGTGATTTCGGTGAACAGTGATTCCGGAAAAAAACAGCGGAAGCAAAAAAAATCTGACCTTTGACGAAACTCCGGCCACCGGCACCTCCCCGATGGCCGAAAACCAAGACCTACCTTGGCTTTGATACTTACTAGAAATATAAAAGATGAATGATAATAATGATGTAGTAGGTCTTAAATTTACAAAGAAGCTAACTCTCTCTATATATAGAGAGGAACCACATAGACTTTATATCTAAGCTATGTGGGACTAAACTAAACACCTAAAGCCTACAATACCCTTACTTCCAACAGCAGTAACCATGCATTACCATTGTAATTCACATTCGAATTTACAGGGTATTTTTTGAAAAGAAAGGGTCCAGTCATGTGTTGGTGAATCCACCCCCAAGTTTGGTTAGGACTGTTGGCCTAACTGTGTGCGGCCCGTGACCCAGTTGAGAGAGTGGCAAATTCCACCTTCGTGTTTGGTTAGGCATGGGCCTACCAGTTTATCCAGTATTCCGGCTGATATACATTATTGTAGCCTCCCTTTACAAGTTTGAGCTTTTAGAGAAACTGGTTTACAACATCATGAAGCTATCTCTACTATTGCATCTGTGCATTAGTTATTGTGGCACCTTTGCAATATGTCAAGTCAGGTAGTCCTTGTTTTTCAAATGTGTAGCTGTCAGGACTTAATGGCCTGGAACGGATGCTTTATAGAGACTAGAACAAAGACTCCCCTTAATGAAGAAATAATGTGAGATTTCATTATACATCCATGCATTTTGAGTGTATTTTACTTCACGCTCTGGATGAAGAATACTGAATTCTGAAGTAAAGAACTACACGAGTGCATAGCAATGGACAACTGAAAAAGTTACAAGTATTGGTAGGTGAAACGGGGTATTATTTCCCTTATTTGGGCATGGACTTGGGTATGGATCTTCGTCCAAGAGTCCAAGACAATGGTACTTGTACTCATTAGGCATAGAAAGACTTTCTTACATATTTGAAATGTTTATGTATTACTGTAATGGGACCTCTGTTGTCGAAGTAAGGTTAGAGCTTTAATCGAATTTGTATATTCTTATGATGGACAAAATATACAACAAATTGTTAGACTTGAGGAAATTAAAATAAGCGAGAAATATCCTTAAAATATGCCATAGCGTGTGGATGCAGATACACTATAAATTCTATAATTATTTCTCTTACAGTTCTAATAACAAGTCGGAGTGGTCTGATAATCTATCCTAGAATCCTTCGCTGCAAAAGAGACTCATCCAAGATATAAGAATATTATATCAAGTCTGTTCTTGTATTTCACATTTTTCTATTAAAAAGTGCTATATAGACTGGATCAGAGAATTCCCATTTATGATATAAAAACTCTTCTATTATGTGCTATGTGGTAGAAGATCCTACATGTTACCATCCCTTATTTGTCTGTACATGTACTCTGAAATTTGTTTGAGGTAGGGCAACAATAAAGCCTACCATGTTAGAATAATCCAAATCAATGAAACATAAATTAAATGAGCTTACTCATTATTTTCATATATACACACTCACGCGCGGATGCATGCACACACGAAAGCACACACACAATTTGTTTTTGTAGTGAGATGGAGAAAGGCATTGGTTGTAGGCTGTTGTCCTTTTTGCAGATGGTAAATAACTGAAATGGAATTATTACAGGTTATCAAGGAGGAAATGGAGAGATCTCTCAGAAACGCCAATTTAAATCCTCTAAGCCATTCATCTTATTTGAGAATGCAACTTCTGGTTGAGGTATTCTGGGATGTTGATGACCAATTACTTTGCCTTGTTGACCTATCTCTCGCCGACTTGAAGGAGTTTATCCCAAAGCTTCTTGTACAGGTACAAGAATACTGTGCATAGCAGTAGAGGTCTTGTAAGTTGCATTACTTTGGTGGTTTGGGGCTATACACACACACTGTGTACCTTAATATTTTGGTTGGAACTACGGTAAAGATAATTCTGAAGTATGATCCACTCAGAGATGTGATAAATTTGTACTAAACTTTGAAGTATTACCGCAAATATAATATACGTAGTGAAATATCCTTCTATTTAGGCTTAAACATCTGCAAGCACTTTGCAAGGAAGTGCCGCTTAGATGAGTTAGATCTTCTATTCAATGCACATCTAAGCCTAGAAACTTCATATGATGAATCTGTGTTAAACGCTTTCAATGTTTCTAAACTGTTGCATTGCTTAAGACTTTTCAATAGTAGCACTTCAACCAATAAAAATATTTATAATGCTGTGTTTAACGCATGGTATCTATTTGTGTGGTCATCAAATGACAGACACCCTGTCCTTACCATATACATAGATGGTAAGCTAGGACCGAGATAAAAGGTGCTGTTATCTTGGGTGTTTGGTTACTTATTGACCCCTCTAGTTCATGTATATGGAGACTGATGTAGTGCATCTTTTTCATGTTGTGCGTGGACAGTTGCATATTGAAGGCCTCTGCCATGGAAATTTATCTGAAGAAGAAGCAATCAACATAGCGGATATCTTTAAGTGTAACTTATCCACAGAACCGCTACCAATGAATTTGAGGCATAAAGAGCGTGTTTTATGTCTTCCATCTGGTGCCAACCTTGTTAAAGATGTGCGTGTGAAGAATAAGTTCGAAGAGAATTCTGTGGTTCAGGTAATTGAATTTGTAGGCCATTGTTAGGTATCCTTGTGTTTTTCATGTTGATCTCAAGGTCTCTTGAATTTTTTTTATACTCATCATGTGCCTCTTTCGGTTTCAATGTTCCATTGCAGGTCTACTTTCAGATTGAGGTAGACACAGGGCAGGAGGCTACCAAACTAGGCGCCTTAGCAGATCTTTTTGAAGATATTGTACAAGAACCACTCTTTGATCAGCTAAGGTAATGCAAGTTTATGTTGAAGCTCTGTCCTTTATCTGGAATTTGCTACATGGGCATTTCAATTGCATGTAATTCATCATGTCATGCACTTAGCAGTATATATCTTGTCTACATCTGATATAACTGAGCGCAGTTTTTTGGTTGAGCAAGAAATTGTACAAAGTCAACGGTTCGTCTTACCGAGAATTTAATTGGCAGTTTCATTTACTACTGAATGCAGGACAAAGGAACAACTTGGGTATGTTGTCGAGTGTAGCGTACGAGTAACGAATCGGGTACTGGGCTTTTGCTTCTGTGTCCAATCTTCGAAGTACAATCCAGTCTACTTGCATGGTAGAATCGACAATTTCATAAACAGTGTAGAGAAATTACTGGTATGCATCTAAAGCTATTGTAATTGTATGATATTCAAAGTTGAAATGTTGCCTTTTCTAGTATCGGTAAAGATTGTGTTGTTATATGCCCTAAAAGTCTAAAACATTATGTCCTTTTGTTTATATTTGCTTAGTTACGATTGCTTATATTTTCGTAGAACACACATGCTAGATTTTCTACTAATGCAGATGCCAGCTGAGCTCAGTTGGTAATAACTCGGGGCGATGATACCAGAGGTCTGGGGTTCGATCCAGGCAGTGCATCTATCAGTTACTGATCTCGTTAAAAACAGGCTTGCCAATAAAAAAAATAAAAATATAGGAAGTCACATTTGATACATACAGGATTTAAATTGGTTTGATAATGATTGGAAAATCCTGACCATCCTTCATCGCATCATATCACCTATGTCATTACAGGTTGACTGTCAACCATTCAAGCTGTGTATAAGGTCGCACATGATAGAATAGCTTTTACCAAAAATGCACGTAGGACTTGCAATAACTGTTTAGTGTATGTATCAACACATTAGATTTTAGTCATTTTACTTAGAAGTATCTGTGTGGCTAACATATGCTTGCAGGCTGAGCTTGATAACGAGTCATTTGAGAATCACAGAAACGGATTGATAGCACAAAAATTGGAGAAGGATCCCTCACTCTCCTATGAAACTAGTCAGCATTGGGGTCAAATTTTAGAGAAGAGGTACTATGCCTATATTTCCTTTGTAATTGTGAAAATTGATTACAAATTTTATATGGAAATTGAGAACTTCGTGACATATGGTTTTAAATTAGCTACCAAGCAATACGACCAATCTGATATATGTCCTAATATAAGTTTTTGTGGACAATTAGATTATGAATAAACTCAAAAATGGTTTTGGTCTCCAGGTATATGTTTGATATGCCCCAGAAGGAAGCAGAGGTGCTCAGAAACATCTGCAAGAACGATGTTATTGACTTGTACAATACATATTTCAAACCAAAATCTCCAAAGCGACGACGGCTTGCAGTTCGTGTATGGGGCTGCAACACCAACATGACAGACGAGGACAGTAATTTGGAACCCCTTACAGTCATTGAAGATCATTCTATCTTTAAGAAATCATCAGAGTTCTATTCAAGTCTTTTCTGAATAGAAACAGTCAATTGCTCAAACATATAGGCTTTTATTTGTATATACAAGCAACTGCAGATCTAATTACAGAATGACTATGTTAGAATGTTAGATTGAGGAGATGTTCTCAATGATTTTGAAGTTCGGACATGGGGCCAAATCCAATCAAATTGTGTCTGGTCTACAGATTTGAAAATTTCCTTATACTGTTGGGAGTTCAAGATGACATGTTCGAAGTGTACAGTATATATTTTGGATTCAAATTACTTAAAAGACAATCAGAGAGAATTCCAATTTCAGTGTTACAGAAAAGTTGATATAAGTTTCATCTTTCCCACTTGTTTTTTTTTTCAGTGAGAGAAGACCTATAAAACATTTTGGTTCTTCCTTCTCTTCAAGAAATGAAACAGATTTTGTTGTAAATGTGCAATAGAAGTCGGTTTTTCTCCGTTTTGCTCTTAGGATAGATATAAGATAAAGTGCCCTGCTTACACTTGAGCACTATGTTGCAATTATCTATAGGATGTGTTAAGCACCACCATTGAGGGTGGTCTGCAACTCTGCAAGTACCAAACACACCTCCACCCCCAACTCAATGTCCTTTAACCTGTTCCAGACTGTTTCTATACGTTTTACCCTATATTGCAGAACTCAATTGAATGAAATCATGCAACTGAAGTCGGCCGAAAAATTATTGAAATGAAGACATCTGCCAATAAGAGTGCACGGATTAGGTAATGGCCAATCAAGCTCAGGTGACTCAAGATGTTGGGACCCCAACTTATCTCCTTTTCAAGTATGGCAAGTTCGAATCACTGATCATGGGTTAGTAAAAATCTTGGAGACTTGATTCAGTTTCATTCAGTTGCTTGTTTAGTTCTTGACTTCGTGCTACTTCCACACAAGCTTCGGATAAAGAATTGGTCCAGTATCCGGCTCACATTTTGCAGACTGCAATGCAAACCTGGCCCGCCTATGTTTAAATAGTTCAATAATAAACGCATGTCACCACCATAGAACAAAATGTCACTGATTGCTGCCCACTGAGATTAATTCCAGTTCTGGTTAGGAAATGACGCTGCAAAGAAACCTCACCTCTAAGCAAATTCCTTCTTTTCTTGTTTTGTTATGAGAATTATCTATTTTTGTAGGAATTTCAAAAATTAACGGCAAACGAAAAGTTGATAACCAATACAACCGCAATCTCCTTCATCTCTCTACATTTCCCCATTCACTGCAAATTTGGAAAATCCAACATAGATTATGTTGGTAAGACTCCACATCTTGCAAGGGTTTTCAGGCACCTATGAACTGACAATACTCTATTTCTGTTTCTGATGGACAAGAAGATTCCACTGAGATTGTTGTCACCAAATCCTTTCATTTGTTCAATCGTCAAACAACCCCCTTTGGATGCAGTAATTTTCTCTCCTCCCTTTGTATCATATTTTATGCAAGAATATACTCGAGAGCTAAAAACAACTACATTGTACAGGCAAAACTTGGTTTAAACTAATGCAGTAATGCAAGCATGCAGCTGAGCCACAGGGGTTTAGAAGACTTGTACAAAATGACATTTTGAGAAGTGGACTATACGTCCATAACCACATAAGATTAACCAGGGATTCATATTACAGTGCCCAGACTGGTTATTAATTATTAATTGGGGTATAACTTTAGAGTGGTGGACTATCACCAAAGAAGAGGTGCAGCACAGAATGACAGAAATTGAGCAGTGGACTATACAGTAAAATGAGCAAGGATCAATATTGTGGCCAGCTTCTATCCATGCAGGAGCCGGTGTCAAATACTCAACCAAATGACCATGCCCAATCAGGCTTTTTTTTAAAAAAAATTATTTTATTAGGGGTATTTAGACTTTGAGACACCTAATAATAGGGGTATTAGGTCTTGGTCTGATTTAATGATGTAATTAGGTTTTGGGGCACCCTTATGTCTGTTGACTAGTATGACTGTTTGTTGACTGGTTTGACTAGTTTAATTTTTGAAAATAGCGAAACTACCCTTACATGTGTAAACCACATGAGAATGATGTAATTGGTTTGATCGAATCTAATAACCATTGATTAAATCAAATTAGTTTTGATCGAATCTAATGGCTAAGAATTGTCCATGTGTAATAACTATACTGGCAGGAAAAGTTGGCGCTGTTATTCCTAGATCTAACCCTAAAAACATATTATCACTTATGCAGAATTCATTTTCTCTCTCTCATCACTTCGAGAAACCATTAACAAAATTTCTTCTCTCACTGAACAATCTCTATCTCTCTCACCACTTTGAGTTCAAAAGATAGGTTTTTTCATGCAAAACCCTTTCTTACTAATTCTTTTTCTTCTCTATGGGATTACCAATTATTCAATCCCAAATTTTATACAGTTTTATGGTCCCAAAATCCCTAACTTATTCGAGTTATTTAACTTGGGATGTTAACTGTATGTACTTTTAAATCATTAGGTTACATCAATTTTGTTGATTTATGTTGTTCAAATGATTTTATAACTTAATTTCATGCCGAATTACTAGTAATTAGGTTTAATCATGAATAAAATTTTGGGATTTTGCTGCTAAACCCTAATTAACTGTACTTAACTGGTTAAAAATTGGGGATTTTCTAATAGACGCTAATTAATCGTATTTAATTATAATTAATTAGTTAAAATTGGGGATTTTGGCAGCAACCCTAATTATTTGTACTTAAACCATACATTGAGAATGTTAGGGCCTTCTTTTAATGCTAAAATTGGGGATATTACCTTGTAATACACAACAATTTATGTTAATTTAATTACCACTTCTAATACAGAGTACTTATCTTTGTATTCTTAGTTGGAACTTTAAACTGTGAAGATTGCTGCACTTCCACAATTGATGAAGGATTGTATATATTATTTGTCGTAATAGAACTTGAGATGATTATATTGTGGTAATAAAACCTGGGATGATTATATTGTTGATGTAGATGGTAGTTGTAGTGGTGGTGGTGAGTTTGAGAGCTAGTTATCATGAATAGAAGATGTACACCAACGACTATTTTCTATGTTTGACATGTGTCTGTTAAGAGTTTCAAACTTAAGTGGAACATGTGACTACCAGTCTACCACAGGACTTTAGGGGTATTTTGGCAATTTTTAAATATGTTTTATCTTGACCAAAGTCAACAAACGGTCAGACAAATCAACTGTTAGTCTTGACAGAAGGGTGCCCCAAAACCTAATTACATCATTAAATCAGACCAGAACCTAATACCCCTATTATTAGGTGTCCCAAAGTCTAAATACCCCATTTTATTATCATGTTTTGCCCTTGCATACAACTCTAAGTGTGCATTCATCCCTGGTTATTGCTCTTCAATTAAAATTTTATTGGGTTGAGTTTGGTGGCCACAGATAGGGCTGTTAAACGAACCGAACAGCTCGAGCTCGGCTCGTTAAAAGCTCGGCTCGAGCTCGTTCGTATAGCTAAACGAGCCGAGCTTGAACATAAAGTAAAGCTCGTATAAAATTTGGGCTCGGCTCGAGCTCGACTCGTTTATAAACGAACCGAGCTCGAACATACCAAAGCTCGGCTCGTTTAGATAAAATCCTACTTTTATGTGTAATTTAATCGAGTAGCTCGAGCTTGACTCGTTAAAAGCTCGGCTCGAGCTCGTTCGTATAGCTAAACGAGCCGAGCTTGAACATAAAATAAAGCTCGTGTAAAATTTGGGCTCGAGCTCGGCTCGTTTATAAACGAACCGAGCTTGAACATACAAAGCTCGGCTCGTTTAACACCCCTAGCCACAGAAGTTTGTGTGTTGACACTAATTAATAAACATGAAAACATTACCTAAGTTAGAAAGAAAGACTATTACACAGAAATGCGGATTGGAGAAAACCTGAAATTGCACATTCTCACTTGAAAACTGCCCTAAGGTATTTTACAGATTGTATATAGTTTAAATATACTTCAATCCACTAATATGAAGCTGTCTAGAGATAAGATACTGAGCCAAGGAATAAATAACTCCTAACAGCCCCAACACCTGAACCTTGATCACATCGGTTATTACGATAGGTGGTATGTTAAGGGGCAGTGTAAGCAACGATGTTGAATCTGTTTGTTTTGTGTGACTCCACACAAAGCGATTGAAGAGGATGTGGCTAGGAAAAGTAAGGACGAGGAGTGCAGAATTCTTGACTGCAAAGAACCAGTCCGGCCCTCCAATCTCTAGACCCCACCCAGCATTTCCATGCCACACCTCTTCCCATATTCTGTACATGGCGGTCAAAACCAAGTAGACAGAGATGACCATTGTAACAGGGAAATACCTTTGTCTATCTTTCAATCCGGCGACAAAGTCAGAGTCCTGGTTTAGCAGCAGCAAGATTGGCGCAAGGAGGAATATTGCTCGATTCGATCCTCCAGTAACATTGACATTCAGGATCAAGCATATAATAAAACACATCACTGTAGCAACGTTGCCAATGAAGGGCATCCAAGCACCTTCTGTAGCTAACCTCTTAATAGTGAAGGTTGCTACGGATGAGGCCCGACGATGTTGCATGAATCTCATTTTTTGAGGGAAACTGGCGGAATTGCTCCTTCCTGATCTATTTGGCGCAAGACCCCTATCCACAAAGTTCTCACGCATCAGTGACGCCAGCTCAAACTTAATCTGTAAAGCTATAAGCATGAAAATTGCAGCATATAATCCCAAGAGAGAAGTCCTAGCACCCTCTATTGCCAACAATGTGGTGAGCTTGTTGTCTTCTTCTGCAGTTTCTCCCACTATACCTTCTCTAAAGATGTTATTAGCTCTCAACTGGCCTTCTAGTAGGTATGTCACTGGGAAAAGAGCCACAAGTAATGCAAATACCCAAGGAAGGAACTTTGTGCTCGAGGCTGATGGGAAATGAGTGAAAACTACAAAGACAGAGGTGCAGATCATGGTAACAACAATGAGGGCTTGCAGAATTGTAGCCACGAGAAAATATTCAGCAGAAATGTAGACGCCCAGTGAAATCCCAACCCCAAGTGCATAGAAGGTTCTCATCTCAACCATATACTTGACAGGGATTATGGAGGTGACTGCTGCCAGAGTGAGTAAGATTGCTGCAATAAGTAGCCATGATGGCCACGTAGGCTTTAACGTCACAAAGCCATAGATGGAGATGTCATCGGCCGACTGATGAGCTGCCCTGATCAAGTCTGAATGGAAAGCCCATGATAAGTGAATAGGTGGCTGCAAGAGAACAAAAAGCAGACCCATTGCCATGACAAGCACTAGGCATCTCTTTGCAGACTGCATACAAACATAACAGCAATTTAGACTAAACTAAAATATAGGTTACTTGCATTTCTGCGAAAATAAATAACCAAGTGATCTGTTGTTATTAATGAAAAACATCATACAATAAAGGTTTCACTTCTGAGGGCTGATATTATGTAGAAAGAAATCATGAATTGACTCTAGAGATGAATCATCCACCAGATGACATATATTATAATAAATTTCAGTGTCATCAGTCTCAGCAATCTTTCATATTCAAAATTTCACAACCCTAGAAACTGAACATATTGCACTCTAAAGAACTGGAGGTTAGATAGCAAAACCATGAAACCAGGCTAATTTTATTGGACTTTTGTTTTACCACATTAATTCCCAGCAGGAGACTGTTACCATAGTCACAAACAGATAAAGCTAAATTATCCTGAAGAGGTACCTGGACATGAGAGAAATGGAGAGCAACTATCGGTATGCAAGCCAATCCCATCAAGACAATACAAGAACCCAAGAGTAAACCATCTGATGGAGGTTTTCCATGCCACCATTGTAAAACTTCAAAAACTGTTTCTCGGCAAAACCAGGTTGATATTGCAATCACACCAGCATGTGTATAACCTTGCCATGCTTTCATTTTTGAAGCCACTTTAGACTTTTCCCTGCAGAAGTACGAAGAAACAGTAAATATAACAGTAAGAGTTTACTTATTCAAGAAGAAGAACTAATTGAAGATAAAAGACCAAGTTAAGCCAATACTTGTAAAGCAGCAAGGGAGGAGAAACTGCCAATAAAAGGAGAGCTGACACCCAAAGAATAGACTTTGAGGTAATAAACAGCATAGCAAGCTTTGAAGCATACAGACAAGTCAAGATCCAGAAAGTCTTTGGTCCAATACGACAATCAACAGCCAGTCTCCTAGCCAATGCCAAACCCACGAACGTAGTAGTGACAACCATATAGCTTGGATACATAACATCATCATCCAACCCAAAATAGTATATGTTGGAAAAATTAAAGAACTGATTCTCTATGTGGCACAGCAGCAATGCATGACTGACAAGACCAACCTCTGTGAAAAAACGAAATTTTGGTGGAAGCAGGGCTAATCCTGGAACAGACATAGCCAAGATGACATTTGCAACAATCAGCTTGCAGAAGGATTTCAAAGACATTCCAGCCAACCATATGTTGAGATCCCAAAAGTTATGCAGAACAAACCACATAACCATCAAGCTTGCAAGAAGGACGGACACAAAGTATGATGGCAAGCTCTTCTTCGTAAAGAACCGGGCTAGATAAAAACCACATACTATAGGAAGTGGAAGGAACTGCAAACACATATAAAAGATGCTCATTAAGATATCGTTCAACAGGATAGGCACAGAACTCAAAAATGCAGTCATTTCCTCAAAGTGCACATCTGTAACAAACTACCAATTATACTACTAAAGAATGATGCAAAAACATCACATATTCACAATGATTGCTTTCAAAAAGACTGACAAATATGTAGCGAGGATATCTTATCCTCATAAGGATCAGTTTATTATGAAAATACTAAGTAGCCCCAACGGTCTCACTGATATATGTGGTGATCCATGACTCCAGTCAGTATAATGATCTTCACCATTTTCGTCACTCATATGACAAAATTCCTTATTTGGAAGTACTGCAATGCTTGATTGCAATCCTGCCACATTATACAAATGTGAGGGCAATATTATATAAAATGGGGAACTATCAATCTTAGCTTTAACACCACACAGAAGCTCCTCAAGCTTTTCTTCTCCTCAACCACATTTCAGCCGCTCTATCGCATTACTAACAAGACTTAGTGAACCAATCCATTTGGCGGTGACTGTTGTTCTCTAAGCCACTTAGCTTTAAAACCATACAGAACCTCTTAAAGCCTCTATTCTCCTCAACCGTTTTTTTCAGCCACTCTATCGCATTACTAACAAGACTTAGTGAACCAATCCATTTGGCGGTGACTGTTGTTCTCCAAGCCTCTTAGCTCTAAAACCATACAGAACCTCTTAAAGCTTCTCTTCTCCTCACCCGCTTTTTCAGCCACTCTATTGCACTACTAACAAGACTTACTAAAAAATTCCATTTATCGGTGTAAGGGTTGTTCTCTAATCCTCATGTTGAGGGGGCACTAGAAAACTCACCAAAGAAGTCACAACTTTGCGACTAAAATTAATTCCTCTACCTGCTGCCCAATGCCCCATTGATCTCAAATGTTTGGAGCCAGTTTTTTACATTCACGAATTTTATATCGGAATCACAATTTTTTAGACCACTTTACTCCTGATTCTTGACTCCAGCCTGTCATTAGTAGGTGTGTGTATGTGTGTTGGAGTCTGATATGCATCCACATCTGCAGCACCCTAACAAACACTAACACTTGTCTTTAGTACTGGACAACCAGATGCATGGACAGGAAGGGCTTCACTTAGAAAATTTGACGTCAACTGGAGAACCCTAATTTTGAGCATGGATATAGTCTATTTGTTTTCCTTCCGTTCTGTAGATTCAAATTAATTTGGGGTCTTTAATAAAAATCAATCATCTCACTCAAATAGGATAAGGACTTCGTTCTCCCTCTTTCGCTGTTCTCATATGCTTGACAACTAATTTCAATAAAGAGGCTTATCTATTAAAACACTAAAATAATTGCTAATTTGAAAAAATTTATAAATTATTACGTTTAGTCGTGTTAAGCCTTCACACTAGTCTTTCCAAATTTTGTTAACTGTCCATGAACATTAGTAGTCAATGTCCAGAAATGAGGTCAAGAAGTTTGTCAAACATTTGTAGCACATGAACTATTTGTCTAGATGTTCATTTGCAAATAATTGGTTCCCTCTTTCTATAGTTTGGTCAAAGACATGGCTACAACATTTATCTTACAAAATATTAGATCAACCCATATGAATTTTATTAATAAAGGAGCCAAAGAACGATTAAATGTATATTGAGATGATAAAAAAATAATGTTCATAGCATCTTCTCTCTCGAGGAAAAAGCCAATTGAGATTACTCATTATGAATCGAACAGCTTGATGAGAAAATACTTCAAACAACCCCATGTCCCCATCCCCAGATAGATCATTTGAAATTGTTCCGTTTTAAACATTTGTTACCTAATATTTTGTAGCTTATTTATCTACAATACACTAATATTGCCAAATGCAAACTCACTTAATTATATGCAAACAATAGAAAATCTCAACATATGGGAAATGGCTCTTCCCGACCTAGTCCTAGTATGCAACAGATACCGGACCATTTACTTCTAGACTATCAATCTTCATCCAAGATGTATGATAAGTTCTTTGCTTCCTTCAAGAAGCCACAAACACTGCCGTTCTAAGAATGTCTTATGAAAGAGGTTGTGCATCTACTTTCATCCAAGGCATCTTGGATGGCCATAATTAGGTCTAATTGGAAAGAAAGGAATACAAAAACAACTGGGCAAATTATGTTTATCACATATTGGTTAAAGACAAAGAATAATTTATTCACTTGGGCAGTAGGGCTGGAAAATAACTTGTTTAAGAACATGAGACTGAAGAGTTCTATCATCAGTTGCGGTGTATAGCTTATGTTGGTAGGGATTTTTAATGTTATGGGTGTTTTTTTCGATTATTAAAAGCAGGTTTCGTTAAGATAAAGCCAAAATCAAGTAGAAGTTACTGCCACTTATGTGTCAAAGGCAGCACAAAGATGACAAGGTTTATCATCTGATGTCAATGGCAGTTAAGGCAGAAGTGGAACCTTATCGCCCTGCGCTCTCCCTTGAAAATATAAACTGGCACTCAGCCTAGTGATGGTGATCCTAAGTCCTACTCACCCTTCAGCAAGGTGTCAAAGAAGGTAATAAAGCCTTCATTGCCTGTCCAAATCGTTGGTTGTTATTCTGTGGGGTGAGATGGCAAATTATAAACGGCTAAAGGGTATCGAGTATCGACGTAGTTGTTACTGCCTTACTTCCATCACTTTCATGTACTAGATTCGTGTTACCAATGTGTAAATATTTATAAAAATAGACTGGTTAACAAAAAAAAAAAGAGAATGTAATCACTGCAAGCAAATAGAAGTCTAAACCCATGATTTCACAGATCAACTCTCAGCTCAATCCCAAAATGGACGTAGTCAATCTACAAAAGCCTACAACTAAAATATCTAATAAGAATGGAGGAACTCTCAGCTGGTATTTGATTTAACAATCTCCTTTACACATAATTTATGAGTTTCCATCTCCTTTTTTTGCAGCATTAGAGCATGCGTGTATGGGGCTTACTTGCTTTTCCAAACAACTGGAAATTAATAGATGTAATTGCTGTGTCTATCTTAATACATAATCTTTTTATTTATTTTTACTTTTTATTGGTAACACTGATGCCTAGTTGGTGAATCATCTCTTCTAAGGGGTCCCAGTATGAAAGTAATCTTTCAACTCTAAATATTCATACATAGAAGGGTTTTATCGAAGTTTCAGCAACAAAGCCACTAAAAGGAGCAGTTTAAGATAAAAGCAAGTCACAATTAATGAAATGCATACCATCATGGGGAAACCGATGACAATAGCTCCAGCTGCACTCACAAGAACAGACATAGCTGTGAACGCCATCGAGCTGAAAGCATCACCAATCATGCCAACAGCATAAGCACCAACTGTTGATGCCCCACCAAGCATTGTAATTGTAACAAGAACATAATTCAAGGGTGGTGGAACCTGTATGTACCGACCAAATGAATGGAAAACAACCCTAATTTCCAAACAAATGACAACAACAACCAAGGCAACAGCCCCATTAACAACACGGATACTACGTATATCATTTTGGTTCTTAGTAACCCACCACAAAGCTCCTCTAGTGGACGCATAGAGTTGGAACAAAAAGGGAACAAAAAAGAGCAAAAACAAGTCGGAAATCGAAGTAAATACAACAGAATGATGAGAAGCAACATGAAACACTAGTGGAAGGAATAATAACTGCAAAGTATGAATACAACTCTCTAATGGACCTAAAATCAAAGTTTCCTCAGGAATTTCACCACCATGATAACCTTGTTTGGATTTAAACGAAGAAACACGAGGAATTGAAAACAACCAATAAAAAACACAATTAAAAACCATAAGATAATAAGCAGCATTGATCATACCAACAGCTGAAACAGTAGCCCAAGTAAACATAGCTGAAGCAACAATTGGAACACAACCAAACAAAAGCCTTTCAAGAGCAAGAACAATTGAAGGATTTTCAATTTGAATCCATTTAAACTGAAGTGAAGCCCAAACACCAATTAAGAAATTAGTTTTAGCACAAAAAAGAGAAGCTAGGATTGAAATTGATAAGGAATTGTTGAAAACAGAATAAAGATTTGAAGTAAAGAAGAAAGCAAATTGAGAAGCAATTAGAGAAAACCAAATACCAAAAAAAGCACCAGATTTGATATTAAGTGAATCTAATATGTATGCAATCATAAGACCTAATGTTAAAGTAGCAACAACTGGTGTACCACCAAGATCAAGAAGAAAAGCTGCACATGGTACAAGTGCGATTGCAATTCGATTGTTATGAAGAAATGTCGATGGAGTAAATCTAGGGTTTTTCGATGAAGATCTGAAATTATTAGGGTTTTGTTCAGGTGAAGAAGAAAAACTTCCACTTCCACTTCCAATTCCAATTCCACCATTAAAAGTGGAGAAAGTCGGAGCACTAGCAAAAGGACGATGAGAACGAATCGGAGTTTGAATCTCCGGTGGCATCATCTTCGAATCGGTTGTGAATCGGATTTAGACTCAGATGATTTGGGGATTTTTTTTTTTGGTCTGTTATTGTTGTTGTCGAATCGATGATATGTAAGTGTAGTTGTGTAAGAAGCAAAACAGTGTGTTTGAGTGAGTGAGTGAGTGAGCGTTGTTATTGTTGTAACTGAGTCAACTCGTCACTGTAATAATGTACTGTATTCATTTTTAACGTTTTGCAACACTTTTTGTTCTTACTTCGTACTTACGACATTACTAATTTACTATTACACATTTGGTTCCTGTACAATATCAGAATTTAATGTTTGGTATAGAGTTTATAGCTTATTAGCAAATGGTCTAATGGTCTAATGGAAGAAATTTTTTGTTTCTGATTTCCGATTTATTTTTTTGATTTTTACCCCTACTATGTCCAAATATGATTACACAAGTTTGGTTTGTGACTACACATGCCTCTCCATCGTATTAATTTTGTAGGTGGCTTGCAAAAATGCAGAAGTGTTGATTAACTGGAATCGCAATGTCTTTGGGCACATTAACACAAGAAAAACAGAGACATATCAACAGCTGCAAGTGGTGTAAGATCAATTATCTCGACAACATTTTCTTAGTTGGACAGATATGCAATGAGTACAAAATCTTCTTACTGAGTATAATAAATGGTTGGAACAAGCAGAACAGACTCATTGGTGGCAAAAATTTAGATATGATTGGCATCACTATGGCCATGGGAACACCAAATTTTATCATATGGTGGTTACGAAGCAAAGACACAATAATGCAATAAGCAGACTGATTAGCTGAGACGTACATGTCTTTAGTATTTATTCTCCTTGTGTCTTACATCTCTTTCTTCTAGGGTTTCTTCTTAACCCCCTTTGGTGACTAGCTTCTTGTGGTTTTTCCATGGCTTCTTATTCTTCCTCCTTGGCATCCTCCTCTTCTCAAACTCAAGGTTTTGTGGGGTTTAAACTTCATCCTAACTCCGGTAGTTTGGCTCTTCGGAATAATTCATCTCGCTCTTGGTTTCATCCCTCGTTGCGTGTTTATAAAAATCGTGGAGTTGAACATGATTTTACTGAATACAAAAATACTATTGATGTCTGCAAGTTTTGCAAGGTTCCTCATAGTTTTGACTATCTTAATAAACCTAGATTGGACTCCAACCTTGTTCGTGTGAATCATTAATTGGGAGCGGTTGCCTATGAATCTTCAGCTTCACATCTTAGGTTTAGTTGGTTACCCTCTGTTTGAAGGTCATCAAGGTACTTGAAAGTTTCTTCTCTGATTGTTTCCTTGACCACTGGATTGAAGAGTGTTTTCGACATTAGGCTGAAGTCTGTTTGAAAAGAACCTTGTGTGCTCAATTGCATACTCCGTTGTCTCCTCGTGCTACACCATTCTACGACTTTCATGGTGGTTTGTATGGTGTGTGGTCTGACAGTGATGTAACTTCTTGTATGTTCGTGGCTTGGCCTTTTGGAGGGCTTAAGTAGTTATTTCTGTCGCTTAAGTCGTTTGGTTTTTATTTCTCATCTTTTACTTTTCATCTTGCTTATTAGGTTTCAGACTTGTTTGATTAAGGTTATTAATCATTTAGGATTTTGTTTTCTTTCTTCTTGTTCTTTTTTTATTCTTGGTAGCTATTTTTCTTATTGTTTCTTTATTCACGGTTAGTTGTTCTTCTCTTTTTCTTGTCATGACTTTTTGTGACAAAAAGGGGGAGGTGATATGACTTTAACACTAACACACTCTTTTCTCCGTTAGTGTATTTTGGGTTGTGTTTCAGGTGTGCTCGAAGTATGGAGGAGAAAGATTATTAAGTTTGGAGTTCACAAGTTGTGGGGGAGTAGTTTTTCGAGCTTCTCTTGAGTGGTTTGGAAAACTATTTTGGTATGATAATTTTCTATCCTCTCTTGTTTGGATTCCCTTGAAGTTCATATTATTATTGTTGAACTTTAAAACTTCGTAAAGCTGAGATTATGATTGCTAATGAAAGCATGCTTTATAAATGTTATTGAGTGTTGTTTGGATGTTTGTAATCACGTATTATAAGTGCTCTAGGAGTCATAGGTTTTGTCACAAAATAAATGTCAAAAGGGGAGATTGAAACCACCACGTGGTGTTTGACATTATTTTGCGATATGTTTAGTTTATCGGCAGACTCGCCTTGGCTTCATTATTAGGTTGTCTCTTGATGCACATATCTTAGCATCACCTTAGTCCGGTCTTGTTCCAAACTTTTAAATGGTCAGATGGTTGTTTTTGGTTCAGGAGGTTGTACGCCCTTCTGGACGTCCGTATGTTCATGTTCAATTTCGTGGGCCTGAGGCCCAAATTGCTCTTCTCACTTGTTTAGGTTAAATATGTTTTGGAAAAGAAAACAAAGCAGTTCGTTTGTCCGTCTTCTTCCTTCCTCCTTCATGCAAGTGTCTTGGTTAAGAACTTCTTCTCCACTTCATCATTCTCAATCATCTTTGTGTTCGTTTGTGAGATTGACTTCGTGAGTCCCTCGTGTGTGCATAAAGGAACTCCGGTGAAGTCAGGGTATTAGAGATAACCGGTATTGTCAAGTAGTGGGTGTATGCGGTATTGCTTGATAGGCTTGTAATCTCTAGCATTATAGTGGATTGATTTGTTGTCGTGACGACGACCGTGGATGTTTTCCTATTTGGGTTTTACCACGTTAAAATCTCAGGTGTTGTTTACTTACTATTGTTTTATTATTATTATTTGTTCTCAATATTATATTGCACTTGTTCGGGTTTTACAAGCTTCATAAACCCATCTTTATACACCCAGAAATTGAAAAATTTAAACGATATTTTCTTCTGTTGTTTTTGCTTCATCGAACATACCACCATAGGAGAGTGATCTGATATAGTACCCGAATTCTGCTTCATAGTCTGCATATTCGTCAAGACAATTGGAATTCACCATCACCCTATCGAGTTTACGACAAATCTTATCATCTTTCTTGTTAGTCTAAGTCAAATAACAACCATTATATTTTAAGTCCACCAAACCAGCCATGGTTACACATTCTAGCAAGTCAGCAAAGTGATGCAATCTAGTTATGGCACAAGGGCTACACTGATAACAAAGGAGCAAATACTAATTAAAAACACCTTGCTTATCTAACTATCTCCAACTAGGGAGGCGTTCCAGGGACTCAGGAAATGTTTGACTCAATTTTGACCCAATCATATTTAGGGTACTTGTACATGTTGGATTGGCATGATTTTTTGTAGGATGAATGTTCTCATTATGTACGACATCTTCACCAAATTTTATCATAATCTGAATTTTCTAACCTTAAAAAAATCATATTACAAGTTAATATATTGTGAAACGTTCATTTTTACCGTTGAATTTAATATTACATTTGATGGGTCTAAATGTATTCAAATGAGTTGGTTTTTTATGTAGTAGATCTTTATAGTAAGGAGATTATATCTACTAAAAATTATGCCAATCCAATATGTACAAGTACCCTAAATAGGATTGAGTCAAAACTGAGTCAAACATTTCCTGAGTCCCTGGAACCCCTCCCTTCCAACTATATCCTCTTCGCACACTCCGAGTATCGATTTACCTGTTTCCTGAAAGGAGGGGAAAAAGGAGTGATTAAACGCTAGCAAGTTACAAAACTTAATATCTGATTTTGATCCCATGGACGGAATTAGCGCACCTAATAATATAACAATAATATATATATCAAATATAATCATTAAATCAATTCAAGCAACTTGAATCAATAAACAATTATATATAAATAAACCATTCATCACACATGCAAATAGCCAATTCATCTGTTATCAAATCATCTGGTACCGCAGTACCCCAACCATGCATATGTATGCGACACCGAGCAATACTCTCTGTAGGCTCATAAGGTTAGTGACATAGCACCACTGAGTGTACTTCTGTATGCGACACCGAGCAATACTCTCCGTACACTCCAGAGACGTCTCCCCAAATTCAAACTGTTCAAAACAGTCTCTGGCTCAAAAGTCCTTTTCAATACAAATCAATCCATCCATTCAAATTAAATGCATCTTAACTATCAATACGCATAAATTTCAAAATATGCAATCTCACCTTTAGCATGAATAATATCACCAATAATCTAATAATTCATTGCAACATCAATTAGAATTTACGACAATTAATATCATGTTAGAATCAAATAAACACACTAACATGCTTTCATATCAATTTTTCTAACAATAACCAAATAATGACATCAATTATATGAAATCAAAATCAAACAAATTCGCTTAATACGCATAGTCGAAATTGGAATATAACTATAGCACACTCTTACACCCACTAACCTCATCTATCTCCTAAAAGGAAGAAAAGATATCAAATCATGCAACTTACCTAGCTCGCTTTCACGAAGAAAACTAACACAATAACGAGCTACTAAAGACGCACTCGCAAACCAAAGCTCCCAACCATTAAAACATATAATTAATGAAGTTTTCTTCTTCTTCTTATATAAAATTTTTCTGCAACTTTTTCTCTCTTAAAATCCTATAGTGTAAACTCACTATACTAAGATATTACTCTCTCTCATTTTTGTCTCAAGATAAACAACAAGGTCAATATATATCCCAGTTCAAGTCGGTTTTGAAAATACTTGCTAACTAACCTAAATAAGGTCGGTCCTCAATCTCTCAATTATCTGTGTGAACATACTTACATACCAAACTGATTTAGTTTAAATCAACAGTGTGCTGCCACCTAAGCTACAAAAATTCCAGCAAACTAACATGCAGTATAAGAAAATCAAATTTCTAACTAAGGTCCTAGGTCAAATAAGCATACATGCATATTACTAACCTACAGGGTATTACACTAAGGGCGCTGGGGGGGTCACTATATATAAATATCAGAACAAGGTCGGGCTAAGGTTAGTTTATCCTTTGTTTGATCTGAATCTGATGGCCTAGCCGACACTGTTTGTTTTTTTGTCTAGTAGCTTATAGCTTCTAAGCTACTAGCTATAAATTTAAGAATGAAGCTTTGATAAGTATCCAAAAAACGTAGTTTTTACCCCTAATTAGTAAGATGTTAGAACTCACTTTTGGACTTGAATTAGAGTAATATTTATTATTTTTGTAGGAAAGAACCTAGAAAAGAATAAATCAAAGAAAAAGCCTACAAAATGATATAAAAATAGCAAAAAGAGAAAAGTCAAGTATGAAGCCCAAAGTCATGGATCCAAATGGTCAAAGCCTTGAATGAATATTAGTGGATTAAATCTAAATGAGCCCATAAATTATCTACAAAGCTTAAATCCAAGAGAGGCCCATTAAGGAGATAAGTGAAGTAAGACTACTAAATAGAAGATGGAGTATGGAATCACTTCAAGGTTGATATTTAAGATTCTAGCATGTGTAAAATATGGAGAATATTGTGACAACTCAAGCATCCAAGAAAGATTACCAATATTTTCTAGAATACCACTATATATGGCAGTTTATACAAAGTTGGCAACAATGGTGGCAAGGATTTGATTTTCAACACATGTTTTTTATTAATCTTTGACCACAATCATTCAAAGATTTTATTCTTGACATTTTCTTTCACAAATGATTTGATTAGCAATCAAATCAAATATTATGTAATATTTTATAATTTTCCCCTTTTAGGCTCTCTATGGATCTATAAATAGGGAGCTCTATTCATTGTAATCATCATCAAGAGTTGAGAGCAAAAACTCATTCTAATAAAAGTTCTTTTCTTCTTCTTCTTTTAGTTTAGTTAGTTTTTATTTTATGTCATTTCATTTAATAGATTTTAGTTTAGTATTATTATGCTACGCTAATCTCCCTTTTTCAAGGGAGAGATGAAGTCTTTTCATTTTATGTAGTAGTTAATATTGTAAAGCTATGGTTTTTGTGTTGTGTATTATGACAAAGGGTAATTTTGTAAAAACACATGTAAACCCTAAAAGAGTTTGTAACAAGTCTTGTAAGTATATCTTGTGTCTTGGAGAACATGAAGAGCTGAAGACTTGAAGATTATGTAGCTGAAAAGGAAGCTGAAAATGAAGACCAGACAGAACCTCCAGGTTTCCTTGCTCCAGTCGACTGGACCTCAGTCGACTGGACCCCAGTCGACTGGACCCCAGTCGACTGGACCCCAGTCAACTGGACGGGACTTATTATTTTCAGCAGCAAGCGACATTACCAAGCGACATGGTTTATGACCCGATCCATGATCCACTAAAGTTTTCAGATCTAGTCAACACAGGTTTGACCAACGGATCTATTGCACTTTATGGAGTATATCTAGCAAGAGAAGGCTAAAGAAAAGTTTGATGGTGTTAGCTCTATTATCTACTCAAAAGTGAAACCCTAAGTGAAGAGCTTCATTGAAATCCATCCCATTCCATCGAATTAACTTCACTCACTACATTGAATACTTCCTTATTTATGAGAGTGAGAGTTATTGTAGTTGGTGTTCTATAAACCAACCTTGAGTGCTTTTAATTTCTTTCTCTATTCATCCTTTGAGAGGAATCATTAAGAGAAACAAAACCCACTTTGTTAAAAGTGATTTGTGAGAAGAAATCCTAGTAGGCTAGGTTAGAGGTTAGGTATCTCTACAATATTCAAGGTTGAAGGATTCATTAGAGATTCAACAAGAAGTGCTTGTGGTGAAGAAGTGGTGTACTAGGTGTGACTATCTTGCTTTGCTTGGAATTTCTAAAGGCTAAGAAAGCCTCCTTGAAGAGTGGACGTAGGCAACCTTGCCGAACCACTATAAACCAAGTGTCTCTTGTGTGGTTTGCTTGCTCTCTAAATATCTCTATCTATCCATCATATTCATGTCTCAACATTAAGCACACACACATTCCTTGTTGTTAGTTGTATGTGTAGGTGTGGGGTTGGGTCTATCACACAAAGACTTCACCTTTATGCTTATAATATTTAATTCATAATCATACCAGCATTTCTATTTACTCTCATCATCCTTGTATTGTTGGTTTTGCCTAATCTGACATTTATCCTCTCTGTTAGTCGAGCCTCCAGTCGACTGGACTCCAGTTAACTGGACCTTGACAGACTGAGACTGGGATTAGTCTTGTTTTGTTTATCTGAGTGAGGTTTATTCCTGGTTAGTTTTTATTGTCTTGTGTTAAGAGTGTTCCACTTCTGTATAATCATTCACTTGACCTAGATAATTTTTATTTGGACTATTCACCCCCCCTCTAGTCGTTCTTGACGTCATCGTGGGACTTTTCAATTGGTATCAGAGCGGGTTGCTCACACTGGGCTTAACATCCCGAGCTACGATCCACAATGATGTCGAATGGGCAAGAGGGTGGTGCGATAAATAAACCACCTCTGTTTGATGGAAAAAATTATATGTTTTGGAAAACTAGAATGAGGATTTTCCTCAAGTCTTTAGACCGAAATTGTTGGCACGTCACTGAATTTAGATATAAGGAACCTATCATCACTGCTACTGTTAATGATGTTGTCACGGCCACACCCTCTCCTCCTGATATGTGGACTCTGAAACAGAAAGACCTTGACCATGCAAATAATCGAGCTCTGAATGCTATCCATTGTGGTGTTTCTGTTGAGGAATACAAATCCATTATGACTTGCGTGACTGCAAAAGAGGCTTGGGACATCCTTGAATTGTCTCATGAGGGGACGTCCCAAGTCAAAGACTCAAAACTTCAAATGTTGTCTAGTCAGTTTGAAAATATGAGGATGGAAGAAAAAGAAACTTTTGGACAGTTTTGGCTAAGGCTCCAAGACTGCACCAATTCAATGTGGGGATTAGGTGAGGAGATTCATGACACTGTTATTGTGCGAAAGATCCTCAGGTCTTTACCATATAGATTTGACCCGAAGATCACGGCTGTTGAAGAAGCCAAAGATCTTAACTCTCTTGACCTTAAGGAGCTAGTTGGCTCTATTCAGACCTATGAGTTAAAATTTGCAACTAGGAATGGTAAAGATGAAAAACCTGAAAAATCTATTGCTTTAAAATCTTCTTATTCTAGTGAATGTGATGATCTTGCTATGATGGCTAGGAAGCTCAACAGGTTCTACAAGAAAGGAAAGAAGTTCTTCGACAAGCATGGATCATCTTTCAAATATTCCAATAGTGATGATGAAGATTCACACAAGCATGAAGGAATAAAAGCTAAAGCCAAAGATAATAGAGAATGCTTCACTTGTGGTGGCATTGGGCACCTATCTACAGTGTGTCCAAACAATGCAACCAATGCTAAAGCTATGAAAGCATCTCTAGTATGTGACTCTTCATCTGACAGTGATTATGACTCCTCTGATTGTGATGACACTCCTACTCGTCGTGCACTCATGGTTCGCTCAACTCAAGTAAAGAACACTACCGAATGTGAGACCTCGGATAGTGACAGTGGTGATGAAAGTAGTGAATGTGAGTATGATGTTGATGCTCTACAAAAGGCCTACAATGATCTCTATGAGAAGAGCTATGAAATTGCCAAACGCCTGGATCTTAGCAAAGCAAGTGTAAAAGAATTGAGCGAAGAATGTGCGAAATTGAAAGAAGAAAGAGATGGAGTTTTACTTAAGTCTAGTGATCTTGAAGTCGAAATCAAAAGCCTCAAAAGAGAGAATGAAGATCTAAAGACTAAGTTGAAGAAAGAGATCACTCAGGGTAAAGAAGTAATTTATGACAATCCTTTTATGAAGGTGGATGACCTTCTTGAGAGATCTCAAAGTCCTTATGACAAGTCCAGACTTGGTTACAAGGCAAAGTCAAAGACCTCTCTTCCTCCTAAAGCTACACCTCCTAGAAGGCCGCACACTCCTAGCTTTACCTTATCTCCCATTTGCTACTATTGTGGAAAGAAGGGTCATATCCAAAGGCGGTGCAAGCACAAACAAGTCGATGAAAGGGATAAGAAAGAAGTAGAGCTTAAGAAGACCTTGGCTAGTCTTGAAGCCAAAAAGAGGGATCTCGAGTATACACTTAAGAGATGTATGCCTCCTAAAAGAATTGTGCAAGTATGGAGACCTAAGAAAGCTACTACTCGCGTAGAGCAAAATGATCAAGCTTCTAAGGTCCAAACATGTTCTTTTGACGGTAATGGATGCTCATCTAGCTTGAGTGTCCCAGGTATGGCTCTTGAACTATCTTACAATTCTTTATGTGATAGCCTACCTGTCCATGTTACTAGAACACCCGACCCTATTTCTCTTTTGTGTTTGAGGGTGAGTCCTAGTACTTTCACGTCCACCTAGTCTCTAGGTGAGTTACCTTGGGTTCATTTGTACTTATGTGCTAAGTGGGCCCGTTGACAGAACTACGAGGCGTCTGATCCCCTGTACCCCTTTGCATATCTATTTTAGTGGGGTACGTAGGCAATCACTTGACATCAAGTGGTGCGATGCGTTTTCTTTTTCTTTTTGATATTGCTATCTTGTTTTGTCTACTGCTGCGCATCATGTCTATATTTTTCTGACAAGTCTAGTATTTGTGTTCTCACAATATGTATTTTTGGTGCATTTTGTATGAAGTATTCATCGTTTATTATTTGTATTATACTTGCACCTGGTAACCTTGTTGTCGTGCATTTTGTCGAGGTCTTGGTTGTAACTTACATCCCATATCTGAGGTTCTATGTGTGTGTCCTCTCTCTTGCATGGTGTCAGTATTAAGTGGATTCAATCAATGTATGGAATTTTTTTTGGAGATCTGTCAGTAACCTGGAAGGATTTAGATATGTGAAGAGCAGAGTCAACTGGACTCCAGTCGACTGGACCCCAGTCGACTGGACCCCAGTCGACTGGACGAAGAATTAATAGGATCTAACTTAGAAACCAGAACTGTGGACTGGGTGTATTGGTTGATGGGCCTATGGATTTGTTTCGGCCATTTTGATGGATCAGATCAGACCATATAATCTTGGATCGGGCAAAACCCAACAACCTGAAAACTCACTTCATAGATGGAAAAGAGAGAAATCATATGTCTCCATTTCGAGTAACAGCAGCAGCTAGTGTTCTAAATTGAATTGACTCCATCTTTCTCTTCATCTGACGGAGAAGAAGAATTTGATCTCATCTAGCAGCAAAGCTCAGATAATTTATCTAGTTGGGGTTTAAAAGTTTTTGGTTGGTTTCTAAATTGGTTAAGATTTCCTTCTTAACCAATAGGGTGAAGGAAATTATGTTTGATGATTGAAGAAGCTGTCGAAAATTCTGAAGTGGCAAGTTCCTTGTTTTCAAGTTGCA
The DNA here is from genome assembly GCA_020826895.1 of Aquilegia kansuensis. NCBI lineage: Eukaryota > Viridiplantae > Streptophyta > Magnoliopsida > Ranunculales > Ranunculaceae > Aquilegia > Aquilegia kansuensis. The sequence continues at coordinate 29,913,333 of CM037008.1, read as the reverse complement.
GTGTCTCTCATCAGCCAAGAGCTTGTCGATCATGGCATCCAAGAGGAAACGAACTGGTCCATCTGTCCCAAATGATCCTGCCCTAAGTACACCTCAAGATTTTGGTTGATACTTTGATTAACATTGGCTTATTTGCTATTTGTGGCAAGACTTTTGAGTATACTGTAGTCGTTTCCACGATGAATATGATACCCATGGCTAGAGTACTTAATCGTATCATGATTAGTACTGTTCTTTGCAAAGCTGGTAATTTTACTGAGATACCTAAGCATCATGCCTTCTGTGTGTGGAAAGCTATGCTAAGTGAGAGATTGGACATGCCCATGATGATATGGAGTCAGATGGTAGACGCTCATTCAGGAACATCGAACACGTGTCTATGCTTTGATTACAGAGTTGGTTCCTGGGGGTGTGTTTACAGCTTTTACCTCTATGCTACCCAGCAAGGCACCCATTGGATACAAGATCTTTCGATATGTGAAATTCCCGGATGGTCCTAGTATTCCTTCTCATGAGGATGAAGTTTTAGCAAGTCTATTCAGGATTGAGGAGTCCTTAGCGGATCAAAATCACAGACTTTGTATTCTTGAGGATAAGGTTGAAGAACAAGGAAAAGATTTAAAGCTCACTGCAGATTTTATTCGCGGTGTTCAGTTTTTGGGAAGTGCAGCTACTGAGGGTAACTATGCTAGACATGCTGCTGAGAGCAGGACACACATACAAGACCAATGATGATCGACATAGCCTTATCTATGTCCTCTTGTGGAGGTCTCGAGTCCTTTTATGAGTCCATTTTTTGTTCTGTTGCATATCGATCAGTCCTGCTTATCATGTTTATCCTTGTCTGACTAGTTTATCCTTGTTATGGATGTTTGATGTTTGTTTATAGATCATTGTTTTCATAGTCTTATCATATCTATGTGATCCATGTATGGATGTTATATGATTTATCTTGTTGTTTCATACATCATTGTGTATCCGTCATTGTTGGGTGTCTGTAGGTTGACATTACATTATATTACTTTGGTTCAGAGTTTGAGTCGACTGAGAGAACATGTTTGACCAGTGGACTGAATGGCCTTTGTGTTCAGTTGACTGAATAGTATTTTTTTTGCCGTGTGTTCTTCTATGTGTACGTGATTGTACTAACTGTTTTTGCAGGGTTTCTCATAATTGATTGGTAGTTATATACCATACCTTTTATAGGATATCTGATTTGTTTACACAACATGCCTAAATTGTTTTTGGTCTTTCATGCTATATTTCTTCTTGGCATGCTCCTCATCTTCGCGTTTGTTTTTAGGGGAGTTTCGTTGGTAGTAATGCATTGCTAGCTGTACTTGCTATATCTTATCATTATGCATATTTTACCTCAAGAGCTTTTTCTATTGTTGTATCCTTTTTTAGATGCTCTTAGATGTCTCTCATTTGCCATTGTATGATTTTTAGGGGGAGGCATAGTTGTCTGTTTGATATTACCGCTTCATATATCCTTATATCTCTTTTTGTAGTATCTTGTTAGGTTGAGCATGTTTATACTCGTTTATATCCTTTATATGCTATATTCTTTCCCTTTGCCAACTTTTGACAAAAAGGGGGAGAAATGATTGATGTTGGGATGGACACATACTAAGGGGGAGAATGTTGTACTGGGATGGACACATACTAAGGGGGAGAATATTGTATAGTATTATGCTTGTGTTTGGTATTTATTTCTTTTTCCAGGAAACTACTCTACAGGAGGAATTGTGTATTCAGGGGAAGTGGATCTTCATGATGTATTTTTATTTGTTTTATTTACATGTGTTTTTGTTTTGTCATAAGTTCACAAAGGGGGAGATTGTAAAGCTATGGTTTTTGTGTTGTGTATTATGACAAAGGGTAATTTTGTAAAAACACATGTAAACCCTAAAAGAGTTTGTAACAAGTCTTGTAAGTATATCTTGTGTCTTGGAGAACATGAAGAGCTGAAGACTTGAAGATTATGTAGCTGAAAAGGAAGCTGAAAATGAAGACCAGACAGAACCTCCAGGTTTCCTTGCTCCAGTCGACTGGACCCCAGTCGACTGGACCTCAGTCGACTGGACCTCAGTCGACTGGACCCCAGTCGACTGGACCTCAGTCAACTGGACGGGACTTATTATTTTCAGCAGCAAGCGACATTACCAAGCGACATGGTTTATGACCCGATCCATGATCCACTAAAGTTTTCAGATCTAGTCAACACAGGTTTGACCAACGGATCTATTGCACTTTATGGAGTATATCTAGCAAGAGAAGGCTAAAGAAAAGTTTGATGGTGTTAGCTCTATTATCTACTCAAAAGTGAAACCCTAAGTGAAGAGCTTCATTGAAATCCATCCCATTCCATCGAATTAACTTCACTCACTACATTGAATACTTCCTTATTTATGAGAGTGAGAGTTATTGTAGTTGGTGTTCTATAAACCAACCTTGAGTGCTTTTAATTTCTTTCTCTATTCATCCTTTGAGAGGAATCATTAAGAGAAACAAAACCCACTTTGTTAAAAGTGATTTGTGAGAAGAAATCCTAGTAGGCTAGGTTAGAGGTTAGGTATCTCTACAATATTCAAGGTTGAAGGATTCATTAGAGATTCAACAAGAAGTGCTTGTGGTGAAGAAGTGGTGTACTAGGTGTGACTATCTTGCTTTGCTTGGAATTTCTAAAGGCTAAGAAAGCCTCCTTGAAGAGTGGACGTAGGCAACCTTGCCGAACCACTATAAACCAAGTGTCTCTTGTGTGGTTTGCTTGCTCTCTAAATATCTCTATCTATCCATCATATTCATGTCTCAACATTAAGCACACACACATTCCTTGTTGTTAGTTGTATGTGTAGGTGTGGGGTTGGGTCTATCACACAAAGACTTCACCTTTATGCTTATAATATTTAATTCATAATCATACCAGCATTTCTATTTACTCTCATCATCCTTGTATTGTTGGTTTTGCCTAATCTGACATTTATCCTCTCTGTTAGTCGAGCCTCCAGTCGACTGGACTCCAGTTAACTGGACCTTGACAGACTGAGACTGGGATTAGTCTTGTTTTGTTTATCTGAGTGAGGTTTATTCCTGGTTAGTTTTTATTGTCTTGTGTTAAGAGTGTTCCACTTCTGTATAATCATTCACTTGACCTAGATAATTTTTATTTGGACTATTCACCCCCCCTCTAGTCGTTCTTGACGTCATCGTGGGACTTTTCAAATATATGATTTATTAAGCTTTAATCCATTAGAGTAATTCTGGAGGTCAAGGATCTAGTGCTTCGAGAGAAGGTTAGAAGTAAGTAATTGCAAAGATTTACTTGTGAAATGAAACATATAACGGTGTTTATTTACTTTCTTCTTAGTTCTTTAATTTATTTTAGTAGGTGGAATATACACTTTGCTGTAGCTATTTGGGGACACATTGAGTGACAGTCTGAAAGACGAACGTACTCTATCTTACCACCAACATAATAGTTGTACATTGTGTTGTAGTCTTTCCTCACATTTTAATGATAAGAAGTATCATTGATTCTCCAGAATTTACAGAATCTAATGTAGATAGAATAAGTGTTTAAAGTCATACCTTTCAATTATGCATTTTGAATCATCTTAGTGTGTAACTAATGAGTATCTATCTACGGATTAATCTTGATAAATCTATATATTATTACATAATTGAATTGGTGGATTCAATCTTTTGAAATCTTCATCATATTTATTTTTCTATAATTATTTCTTACTTTATTAGTAGTTAATCACCAATACCTTGCAAAATTATTTTTCCAATATTCTCTAGATCAGTAAAAATGGTTTTCTTTTCTTCATTTAACTTGGTTCTCTCTTAGACGTGGATTCGATAACCCTTTCTTGAAGCTATACTCATTTTAGGTAGTCAAAGCAAGGTTTTGAAAGAATGTGGTCTAATTAACGACTATTTTCCGTGCCTTTCAAATGGCGTCGTTCCCGGTCTAAGAAGGAATCGAACCAAGGAAGAATAGACGTCATCATACTGATCGATAGTCTATTGGGACCCACCCAACCCTCTCGCCTTCCATATTGAGTTTGTTTTTTTTTTCTTTTCTCTAGTTACTTGTTTTCTATTCAATTTTAGTTAGAAATTAAATTATATTAGACTGTAGTTTCAATTATTGCATTTAGTTTGTATAGACTCACTATCTGGTAGAGAAGGACAACAAATAGTCACGGACAATTGACTAATTTGTTTCTGCACGGGTTCGTACACTAATTCATTTTTAGTGGCCCGATCCTGTAAGTATATCTTCTCACCGTGAAGCCCAAGTTAGCGGTTTATTTTAATTGAGTGGTGTATTGCGCATTTAATTTAACATTTGCATAAAATATTAGATAAGGGCAAGAACCCCAACAAGATAAAGTAGTGGATTTCATCACCGCTATTTTGCCCACTTAGGTTAAAAATCTCAACATTTTGCATAACCTAAGCCCAATTAATAATTTAAAATTTATTAGACTTCAAGCCAAGGGTTTCTATATAGCTCATAAGACCCTCTTGAATAGGATAAGATTTTAAGAAATTTTTATAATTAGTACTTCTTGTGCAATGTCTAGAAAAGTTCTGTCAAACGACGTGCAATGCCGTCTAAGGTTTAAGTGGTTACATAATTGAGGAACGTGTTATACATGGAAGACCCCCCGCACTGAATCTGGGAACTGATCTGGTTGTATTTGGGCGAAAGTTATTTGAACTACTTAAGATTTTACCTTGCCAAGAGTAGGAGTTAAGTCTAGAAGTATTAGTTTTGCTTAAAATTCGTAACCTAAAAAAATTTAATCAAGATAAAAAAAAAAAAATTTGATTTGTTTGATCTATAATATATTTTTTTTTTTTTTGTGTTTGATTACTTTGTATGCCCAAACTTGGTTGGGTGAGAATTACCTTTTCTATCATGGCGGGCCTTGTGGATGCTAGAAATCTCAATGAGCAATTTGCTCCAGTAACCACCAACACGCCTTCTTTTATTGTGTTTCCAGCATGTGATGCACAATATTTTGAAATAAAACCTTCAATTATCCACATGTTACCGAAATTCCATGGATTCGAAAATAAACAACCTTATAGTCATGTGCGTAAATTTATTACAATTCTAAACACTGTCAAGAATCAACATTTGGGTACCGACGGTTTTAGGTTGCGTTTATTTCCTTTAACCCTTGAAGATAAAGCTGCCTATTGGCTTAACTCTTTACCAGCCAATTCAATCACTACATGGGAAGGGTTAGAAAGAAAATTCCTAGCAAAGTTTTACCCACAAGCCAAAACAGATGCTATGAGAGCTGCAATAGCCAATTTTAAAGGAAAACCCGACGAAGAATTGTCTGAAAGTTGGGAACATTTTAACGATTTACTTATTTGTTGCCCACACCACAACTTCGACAAAGCCCAACAAGTTTACTATTTTTACAAAGGAATATCTGGAATGAATCGAACATTGCTCGAGTCTATGCACCAAGGGAAATTTCTAAAACAAAAGGCCGAAGATGCTTACAAATTCCTTGAGGAACTAGCCGAGAACGCTCAAAAATGGGGTGGCAACAATGAGGATATTGCTAAAATAGAGGGAATACCGAAAAAACTGGAATGTATAATGTTAAGCAAGACTCCGAACTTACATCGACAATATCTAAGCTGCTACCACCGTTGAGTCTTTAAGTAAGAAAATGGATACTTTTAGCATGGCTTCTGCCAATAATATTAATTCTACACAGATAGAATCTTGTGTACAATGTGGAGAAATATCTCATACTGTTGATGCATGTCCAGTTTTTACCATGAATGAACCAACTTTAGAACAAGTTTTTGCTTATAATGCTTACAATAGAAGACCCACTGCCAATACCTTTGGAAACACCTACCATCCTGATATGAGGAATCATCCAAATTTTACGTGGAGCCAACCAAATAATGTCGTAAATCCTCCTAATTACTCAAACAATATGCCAACACAACCTTTATACAATAATAGAACCATTATGGTAGATCCCATGACAAATTACCAAGCATCGATGGCTCAACCTAACGCAAATTTTGAAAATACACTAAAGGTTGTGGCCCAAAATTTAGAACAAACTAATACACGGATAGATTACTTGCAAGAACAAACGAACAAACAGATAGAGCAAACTAACAAACATATGCTCTCAATGCAAGAACAAACAAATAAGCAGTTCCAAATGATGCAACAATTGCTAGGTCAAGTAGTCACAACTTTAGCTGAAAGACCAAAAGGTAGTTTACCCAGTCAACCTGAGCCAAATCCTAAAGGACAAGGTGTCTACGAGGCTACTACTTCAACCCAACACGTAAATACCATAACTACCCTTCGGTCTAGAAAGAAAGTCGACAACAAGGTAGAATACGTTCCTAAACAAGATAAATCTGTTGAGGAGAGTGAAGAGACTCAAACGGAAATAACAAATGAACCTAAACCTGTTGAAGAAATTGAGAAAGAATCATCTCCTACCCAAGAAAAAGAAGTAGTTGCACCAAAGAAGAATGAAAAACTTAAGGCTAACAAACACATCCAACCAGTACCACGACCCATTGGACCATATCCGTCCAGGTTAAAACCCAGACAAGAAAGTAAGTTCAATGAGTTAGCGGAAATTTTTCAACATCTTCAAATTAATATTCCATTCTTAACGGCCATCAAACAAATCCCAGCCTATGGAAAATTTATCAAGGACATGCTTAAAAAGAAAACTAATCTCCCGAAAGAGGCTTTCTTGACACAACAATCTACATCTTACATTCTCAATCAAGCGGTTGTAAAACATAAGGATCCAGGTAGTCCGACCATTTCATGTAAGATAGGTGAAAACTTTGAGGACCAAGCTCTCCTAGATCTTGGAGTTGGGGTCAACTTGATACTGTTTTCATTATATAAACAATTAGGACTAGAAGGATTAAAACCCACAGATGTACGATTACAATTGGCTGATAGATGTATTAAAATTCCAAAGGGTATTATGGAAGATGTAATTGTGAAAATACAAGACTTCTATTATCCGGTAGATTTCATTGTCTTGGATACTCAACCTACCCAAGGGAAACAAATACCAATTATTTTAGGTCGACCATTTTTAGCTACTGCTAATGCCATTATTAATTGTCGAAATGGTAACATGACCTTAACCTTTGGGAATATAAAGATCGAAGTGAACATATTTACGCTTACGAAACCACCAGAAGATTTAGATTTGGTAGAGGATGTATGTTCCATCTGTAGAAAAGTGACATGTGGAGGTTACAAGTAATGGATTCCTATTAGGAATCGGTTTCCTTATTTGGCAACAAGTGTGGTGGAATTCTATTAGGATTCAATAAGACTTTCTAATCTATTAGAAATCTAAGTTGTTGTTGATTTAGGAATTGGGTTACCAATTGGATTAACCAAAGAGGTTATAAATATTGGTGTTGTGTAACCATAAGAATTTGAGCAAAGAAGAGCAAAGAAGAAAGTATGTGTGAGGAAACCTAAACTAAGGTTTCATTAGTTATTGTGTAGTTCACTTCTCAATTATCAATAAAGCTATCTCTCTTTGTCCCGTGGATGTAGGCATATTGCCGAACCACGTATATTATTGTGTTTTCGTATTTCTGCTTTAGTTTACATCTTTTGTGTTTGTTTCTTCATTAATCATATCAAGATCCTGTGTATTTATCATAACAATTAGTATTAAGAGCCGAAGGTTATTCCTTTGGGTTGAAGACGGGATTTCGGAACGGTTTTGTTGGGTTTTAGGAATCTGTCCAGATTCGACACCCTGTAGTAGAACGGCCATAACTTTGTGCTCGGATATTGAAACGTCGATCCGTTTTTTGGGTTGGAAAGTAGACTCTTCAGGCTTTCTAACAGTATATGGTACGTTCTGTGGTTCGAAGTATTCTGTTCTCAGTACTTCGTTGAATTTGACGGTTCCAATTTTCTTAGTTTGTTGAAAATCCAATCTTGGGTTTTTTTAGTGGTATTGTTGAAGAGAAGATTGCTGATTCGAATTCTTCGAATTCCAGCAGTAAGTACACAAAGGTGCATGGATTTGATATTATCAAATTCAATGGGAAGAATAACTTCACATCGTGGCAAACGGATGTGAAAGATATTCTTGTTAGTATGAAGCAGATCAAAGCCCTAAAGGGGAAACCTGAAACGGCAAAGTTGCCAACAGGTTGGATGAATGATGATTAGGAAGAGTTTGATCAACAGGCCTGCAGTACGATTAGGTTATGTTTGACGGGGGATATCACACACAATTTTGCCGGTGAAACCTCGGCAAAGGAGTTATGGGAGAAGTTAGAGAAGCTCTATCTTAGTAAGGACTTGACGTCAGAACTCTATCTAAAGAGGCGTTTGTATTCGACAAGATTTACACCTGGTAAGTCTGTGATTGATCATATTAATGATTTTAATAAGATCTGTTCTGATTTAGCAAACATTGATGTGATACTACCTGATAATAAGAAAGCTATAATTTTATTATGTTCATTACCATCTTCGTGGGAAACAACAGTTGATTATTTTATTGCAAACAAAAAGACCACAAAGCAGTTGGTTTATGATGATGTTGTTTCGATGTTACAATCCAAAGCCATTAGAAAAAAGGAAGCTGATGATGAAGTTCAGGTTGAGGGTATGTATGTTAGAGGTAGATCATCACATAGAGGTTCGTCGAGTTCTAAAAGTCGCTCTAAATCTCGAAAAAGAGATTTGAAGGATGTTGAGTGTTATTATTGTCATAACATGGGTCATTATAGTAAAGATTGTCCTAAGGTTAAGGCTAAAGAAGAGAAGAAGAAGAAATCTAATCCGAACACTGAAGTTGCTAACATTGCTCAAAGTAGTGATGAGGTAGCAAAGTCTATTGGAGACAATGAGGATGAGGTGTTAACAGTTACATCAAATAGCTATTTAGCTGAAGGATGGTGTCTTGATTCAGCTGCTTCGTATCATATGTGTCCCAATAGGGAGTCTTTCACAACTTACAGAGAAGTAAATGGTGGTAAAGTCTTTATGGGCAATTCGAATGCCTGCAAGACAGTTGGTGTTGGTACAATACGGATCAAGGCACATGATGGAGCTGTAAGAACCTTGACAGAAGTCAGGCATGTTCCTGATTTGAGAAAGGGTTTGATTTCATTAGGCGTACTTGAAGATAGTGGTTTCAAGTTTACCGGTGAGAATGGTTTCTTGAAGGTTTACTATGATGACAGGTTATATTTGATGGGCGAAAGACATGGAAACTTATATTTTCTTATTGGAGATATAGTTTCAGGTGGAGCTATGCCTATGGTTTCTCAAGCGGTTGATGAAAAACAATTAACTTCTACTCAGTTATGGCATATGCGGCTAGGGCATATAAGTGAAAAAGGTTTGTCTATATTGAGTAAAAAGGGTTTGCTTGGTGGTTAGAAAACTTGCAAGCTCGATTTTTGTGAGCATTATGTATTTGGCAAGCAGTGCAGAGTTCGTTTTGGTACCGCTGTTCACCGCACTAAGGGTACTTTAGATTATATACATTCAGATGTATGGGGTCCCTCTAGAACAGTTTCTAAGGGAGGAGCAAGGTGGTTTGTGACCTTTATCGATGATTTCTTGCGGAGAGTTTGGTTGTACACCATGAAGCACAAAAATGAAGTCACCGATTTGTTTAAGAAGTGGAAAGTTATGGTTGAAAAACAGACTGGCCGTGTTGTGAAAATGATACGTTCTGACAATGGTGGAGAATACACTGAAGACCCATTGAAAGTTTATTGTGCAGAACAAGGTATCGTTAGACACTTCACATTGAAAGGTACACCACAACAGAATGGGGTAGCTGAGCGTATGAATCGCACACTACTAGAGAAAGCACGGTGCATGTTATCCAATGCAGGTTTGGGTAAGGTATGGTGGGCTGAAGCAGTAAATACGGCGTGCTATCTAGTGAATCGATCACCATCTACAGTCATTGATTGTAAGACACCTATGGAAGTTTGGTCTGGTACACCTCCTGATTATTCAGATTTGAAGGTGTTTGGTTGTCCTGCTTATTTTTATACCAGAGAAGATAAGTTAGGAGTTAGGGCCAAGAAAGCTATTTTCTTGGGATATCCACAAGGTATTAAGGGTTATCGTTTATGGTGCTTAGAGTTGAATAAATTCCAGATCAGTCGTGATGTGACCTTTAATGAGAAAGCAATGCTTGATTCAAAAAATTTCACAGGTTGGGACTCTCAACATGAGGGTGATGATAATGACAGTGATGGTGACGATACCATGCAGGTGGAGCATAATGTTCCATATTCATCTACAATAGATAAAGAGGTGACTGTTGTACAGGTACCTACTTGTTCAGAGGTTACACAGGTAACTACAGACACATATCCAGACACAGAGAGTGTAGATGATGAGATTGAAGAGGAGGTTCCTCTTGAAGATACTTTACAGCAGCAACAATTAGAGCAGCATCATGAGTGGCCATCTTTAGCATCTCAACGTGAACCACGTTTGAGAAAAGCACCAGTTCGACTTAGTTTTGAGGATAGTGCATCTTTTGCATTATCAGTATTTTGTGATGATGAGCCTTCTACCTTTAAGGGGGCAATGAGGAGTTCTCATTCTCATGAATGGAAGTCAGCGATGGATGAAGAGATGAAATCTCTTCACAAGAACAATACTTGGGAACTTGTAAAGTTGCCTAAGGGTCAGAAGTCGATTGGTTGCAAGTGGGTTTTCACAGTGAAAGATGGTATTCTAGACTCCAAGGATACAACTAGTGGTGTACATTACAAGGCAAGATTAGTGGCTAAGGGATATGCACAAACGGAAGGTGTGGATTATAATGAAGTTTTCTCTCCGGTTGTTAAACACACTTCCATCCGAGTCTTGTTAGCTTTGGTGACGCAGTTTGATTTAGAGCTCGAGCAACTAGATGTCAAAACTGCTTTCTTGCGTGGAGATTTAGAGGAGGACATATATATGTTACAGCCCGACGGTTATAAAGTTGCTGGTAAAGAAGACTATGTGTGCAAACTGATGAAGTCCTTATATGGATTGAGGCAAACACCACGACAGTGTTATAAGAAGTTTGACATATTTATGTTGAAGCAGGGGTACTCTAGAAGTGAATATGATCTATGTGTCTATTTCATAAAGCTTCAAGATGAGTCTGTTATATTTCTTACTCTATGTGGATGACATGCTTGTAGCTGCAAAAAGCAAGTCATGTATTGTTTCTTTAAAGAAACAATTAAGTAAAGAGTTTGAGAAGAAAGTTTTAGGAGAGTTGTTCACTAAGGTGGTTTTCGGGGTCAAGTTTAGGCATTGCCTTAACTTGATCAATCTCTCCAAATGTTGAGGTCCTTCGGGATAGTGGCCCTTATAGGCGTGTGGGGGCAAAGATAAGATGATGCTTGTGTGGTACAGGAGAAGTACGTATGGGTTCATTATGGTCGGCTCAGTTTTTACAATCTTCGCCGAGGTGGAGAATTGTAGAAAAGTGACATGTGGAGGTTACAAGTAATGGATTCCTATTAGGAATCGGTTTCCTTATTTGGCAACAAGTGTGGTGGAATTCTATTAGGATTCAATAAGACTTTCTAATCTATTAGAAATCTAAGTTGTTGTTGATTTAGGAATTGGGTTACCAATTGGATTAACCAAAGAGGTTATAAATATTGGTGTTGTGTAACCATAAGAATTTGAGCAAAGAAGAGCAAAGAAGAAAGTATGTGTGAGGAAACCTAAACTAAGGTTTCATTAGTTATTGTGTAGTTCACTTCTCAATTATCAATAAAGCTATCTCTCTTTGTCCCGTGGATGTAGGCATATTGCCGAACCACGTATATTATTGTGTTTCCATATTTCTGCTTTAGTTTACATCTTTTGTGTTTGTTTCTTCATTAATCATATCAAGATCCTGTGTATTTATCATAATACCATCATGGCTATAGAAAAGTATTACCTTGATGACCATCTCAAACTAAGCCAACCTCATGAGGACTTAATGACCGATGAAGAATTTTATCGCCTCTATCCGGAGGATCCAAATGATCCACCCATAAATGAGTGTATTGATTTTTTAAAGAAAAGTGATAACCCAATCTTGAGAGAACTTGCGAATAACTATATCGACTCAAGTAACTTTTCTAATGTAAAAACTCACTCAAAGGAATCCAACATCCATACTCCAATTGTCCAACCTTTCGTCTCTTTTTGTAAAGCCCCAAACTTAGAATATGATCTTATAGTATCACCAATACTATACAAGTACTTCAACCATCACGAGATAGACTGGGGGGACGAGAATCTTCATGCGGTCAATTCTTTTGCTCATAATTCACCATCGCATCTACAAGCTTATACAAGCACATACTTCTATCAAATATTTGTGCATAAAGTTTGTGTTGGAAGAGATTATTTTAATTATATGAACCTTTTTTCAACGCTATCTAGTTTGTTGTTAATTTCAATGGTTCAATTTTTCTGGAAGGATCATCAATTATTTAGGATTTTGACATTTGGCTAATACCAATGAGAATGTCTAGTGCGTCTAGCTGAAGACGAAAAACTTAGTGCTACTAGGAGGACACCTACGAAATTGTTTTATTACAAGTTAGAACATTTAAGTCGCGGGAATCTGACTTTTCAAAAAGACCCAAAACTTATGTCTGCCTGAAGACATAAAATGTAGCGCTCTTGGGAGGCAACCCAAGTTCTTGTAGTATAGTTCTATTGGTAATAAAATTCCCTTTCAATTAAATTTTTGCTTGTGTTATTAAATTCTTTTGCATTGAGGACAATGCATGATTTAGTTTGGGGGGAGGGGCTAAAATTTAAATATTGAAATTTTATTACCTAATTTTTTGTTTTATATATATATATATATATATATAAACTAATGGTGATTTTCTATGATGAGATATAAATTTTTAAAGTTCAAGTGTTTGGGAATTGCAAACATATGGAAAATCATTTCAGAAGTTATTTATGTAGTTAGATTCTGTGTTATTACTATAAATAGATTTTATTCGTAAAAATCCTGACTTGGAAAATTTTATGCACAAAAGCCACAAGTGTAATTTGAATTGAAAAACAATTAACTTCCTAGGGATCTAGAGGAATAAATGTGGAGACTATATAATCATGTGAGACTTGAGCCATTCTTTTCTTTGGAGAGTTATATACGTCACTCCGGGTCCTACGTGGCTCAATTTATCTTTCAGCGTTATTTGAATTCGTTCTAGTCTCATTATTTTTACTTTGATTGATCACGAGAGTGAAGTCAAGTGGGGAAATATAAACTTGGGTCTTGTAGTCTATTCGAGATGAAATTACCATACTACCTTTTTGGAGATGAAAATAAGTATTTTTTTAGTTTTAGCCAATTTAGCCTTTAGTCCACCTAAAATAATAATATCCAAGTAGGAGCCCTTCTAAGCCTTTGTCTAAGCTTTTTTTCTAAGCCCATTATCCATACCCAATACTCCAAATTTGGAGTTTTACACCTCAAATTATATCTATTACCTATTTTTTTAGAGATACCAAGGATGAATTATGAAGACAATCAGTAGAAAAAGGAGAATGGTGGTTCTGAAGATATCTTTCTTTTTTTAAAAAAAAATATTTGATGGAATGAAAGAAAATATTCATGTACAATCAATTACAAAAATCAATAAAGAAATGGATATTAGTGAATTTTCAAAGTTCGAGAAATTGAAGATATATCACAGTATGAAGATTCAAATCTTTTTAAATGAATCTTGAAATCAAAAATTTGTCAAAGATAAATGAAGCCCCTTGGTATCTCTAGAAAATTTTGATCATTTATCTTTCTTTCATAAACCCGTCCCAAGCCAAGTTACAACATTTTTATACTTATTTGATTCAAAGGGATGTATGGTAAAAAGTGGAGAATAGGTGAGAAGACGTTAAGGTGAAATACCCGACACTCTCGCATGTGATCAATATCCGTTCTATGAGACTATTCTAAAAATAAAGCGTTTCTTTTTACATATGTGGGATGTTCCGATTTTTAATTCCTTCCCTCACATATAGAGGTAAAATAATAAAACCAATCTCTGAGCGATTTTCTTTCTGAGTGTATGCCCGGTGAGATTTGAGTTAAAGCGAATTTTCCGAAAGAAAATTAGGAATCTCCTTGCTTGGATAAGAAAAATTACATTTTGTGGCTATTAACACACACACTCTCTTTGTCATGATTATGATCGGATAGTCTCTATTTCTAGAAATAAAATACAATCTGTTACATTTATGATGGATGATGTGATATAAAGTGTGAGCATGAACTTAACATTTGGAAAATATTATTTTCTCTGAGAAAAGTTGCATCACCATTATTCCCATTTTTGTTTTTCTGAATTTTGTGGGTATATTCTCTGCAAACCCTCACGAGGCTATAACTCGTCCCACTAGGGGGAACCTAGGGGTTTAAGGCCTTAGTGCATTTGGTTAATGCACTCGTCTCATACCACGTAATGGTATAACCTGTATATTAAATAAATTTTTGTCTACTTATTCTTTTTTCTCTCTTTACCTAGAGGACTAACATATGCTAGTTTGGGGGTTGTGATAAGTATCCAAAAACGTAGTTTTTACCCCTAATTAGTATGATGTTAGAACTCACTTTTGGACTTGAATTAGAGTAATATCTATTGTTTTTGTATTTTTGTAGGAAATAACCTAGAAAAGAATAGATCAAAGAAAAAACCTACAAAATGATATAAAAAGAGCAAAAAGAGAAAAGTCAAGAATGAAGCCCAAAGTCATGGATCCAAATGGTCAAAGTCTTGAATGAATATTAGTGGATTAAATTTAAATGAGCCCATAAATTATCTACAAAGCTTAAATTCAAGAGAGGCCCATTAAGGAGATAAGTGAAGTGAGACTACTAAATAGAAGATGGAGTATGGAATCACTTCAAGGTTGATATTTAAGATTCTAGCATCTGTAAAATATGGAGAATATTGTGATAACTCAAGCATCCAAGAAAGATTACCAGTATCTTCTAGAATACCACTATATATGGCAGTTTTATACAAAGTTGGCAACAATGGTGGCAAGGATTTGATTTTCAACACATGTTTTTCATTAATTTTTGACCACAATCATTCAAAGATTTTATTCTTGACATTTTCTTCCACAAATGATTTGATTAGCAATCAAATCAAATATTATGTAATATTTTGCAATTTTTCCCTTTTAGGCTCCCTATAGATCTATAAATAGGGAGCTCTATTCATTGTAATCATCATCAAGAGTTGAGAGCAAAAACTCATTCTAATAAAAGTTCTTTTCTTCTTCTTCTTTTAGTTTAGTTAGTTTTTATTTTATGTCATTTCATTTAATAGATTTTAGTTTAGTCTTATTATGCTAGGCTAATCTCCCTTTAATGTAGTAGTTAATATATGATTTATTAATCTTTAATCCATTAGAGTAATTCTGGAGGTCAAGGATCTAGTGCTTCGAGAGAAGGTTAGATGTAAGTAATTGCAATGATTTACTTGTGAAATGAAACATATAACAATGTTCATTTTACTTTCTTCTTAGTTCTTTAATTTATTTTAGTAGGTGGAATATACACTTTGCTATAGCTATTTGGGGACACATTGAGTGACGGTCTGAAAGACGAACGTACTCTTTCTTGCCACCAACATAATAGTTGTACATTATGTTGTAGTCTTTCCTCACATTTTAATGATAAGAAGTATCATTGATTCTCCAGAATTGACAGACTCTAATGTAGATAGAATACGTGTTTAAAGTCATACCTTTCCATTATGGATTTTGAATCATCTTAGTGTGTAATGAGTATCTATCTACGGATTAATCTTGATAAATCTATATATTATTACATAATTGAATTGGTGGATTCAATCTCTTGAAATCTTCGTTATATTTATTTTTCTATAATTATTTCTTACTTTATTAGTAGTTAATCACCAATACCTTGCAAAATTATTTTCCCAATATTCTCTAGATTAGTAAAAATGGTTTTCTTTTCTTCATTTAACTTGGTTCTCTCTTAGACGTGGAGTCGATAACCCTTTCTTGAAGCTATACTCATTTTAGGCAGTCAAAACAAGGTTTTGAAAGAACGTGATCTAATTAACGACTATTTCCCGCTTTTCAAGCTTATATATAGTAACTGATAAATCCTCAAAGTGTATATTTATCCCCCGAATATCACCTTGTTTGCATAGCACTTAGCTTATATTATTGTGTTATATCTATTGATTAGTGTTTTCTTGTCATTTGTGTAGGTTTCATGAGCCGAAATGCGAATATTGTGTTAAAGCCCGCCAAAAGCAAAAAAAAAACCCATCAAAAAGGTGTTATTTGCACAAGAAAGGAGAATTGATACTTGCACCCATAGAGTTGCTGAGGGCACCCCACGGATTGGTCTTATGGACTTGACTTTATGTCAAAGTAGGGTGGCCCAAAATCTCATCCCAAACCGGGTTATATTGAGGCCCACAAGTCAAAATTTCTATTTTAGGCTTTTATTAAAGCCCAATCTTAAAAGGTCTACAAGAAGATTCAGAAGTCTGATTTGGGCCCATGAGATGTCCAATTGAAGGTCGTGGCCCAAGCTACAACTTAAGCCTAAGATAATTATTTTTTGCTAAAAACCTAATGCCTCTAGAATACCAACAGCAGCAGTCACGAATTTGACCTAATTTGGAAGACTTTGTATGCAAGTATTATGCTTTGTATTTACTATACAAGAGAAGTAGTAGCTAGGGTTTAAGATAGTCAATGCTTGAGAGATAAAAGTTCATCTTCTTCTTCTTTTGTATTGAACTCAATTATTATCATTATCAATCCATTAACTTTTCCTTTATGATGTCTTGTTATTTATTTACTTATTCCATGGTGTCATTATCAAGGATGGGTAGCTAAATTCCCTTAGGGGGATGGTTGAAGCACTCTAGATAATGCAAAAACATTATGTTTGTTCTTAATGTTCATTGTGATTCAAAGTACTTAATGCTTATTTACTTCTATTTCGCGACATGAGGTAAGTATGATTATTTGCATGTTATTGTTATCCATGTTATTAAAATACTATTGTTAGAGTGTAGGGAGACCTAGCTATAATGATTGTATTTATATTGATTAGAGATATGTGATGGAATAGTTGAGAGGTGACTATTATATATCTAAAATCAATATCTTTTATTGGAACCCTTTTGTAATTAAATTGATATCCGAGAGGTAACAGTTTAGTTATGAATTAATATGTTGACTTAATTAAATTGAATAGATGAGAGGTGACGGTTGGATTAATGAAGCATATTCAATAGCATGCATAAGAGAATCCTGTTTTAATTGAGTGGAATAGCTGAGAGGTGACTATTTGATTATTATAGGTATTGACGATTAATTGGAATAGCTGAGAGGTGACTAATTAATTATTATAGATTGAACATGAAAGGATGCCATGTTATGTTTGCATGATTTAGTTTGTGGATACCAAGTCTTTCCCCTATATCATCATAAGATCTTCTTTACATCTATATTCATCTTCTTAAGTTAGTTTAATTATTAGTTTATTTAATATTTTCCTGTAGGAAGTAGAATCATATCTCTCTCTTATTTGTGATTCACTTGGTGTTTCTTAACCATTGTTTTCTATTGTGTTTGAGCTAAGATCTTCACCTTTGAGGTGGGTACAACCATTGCTTGTTACTTGTCAACTTTGATAATCAATATTTACAGGCACAAGAAAGAACTTCATTATAAATCTATCTTTTGCATAGTAGTTACACAAATAGCTACTATCAGTAACCGCCATCTTTTTAACCAATTTCTACTAGAAAAACTTATAAGACCTTAACTAGAAGTAAAAACAAACATACATTTGGGTTTTCTAATAGCTTATAAGCTATCAGAACTAGTATAACTGAAAAAACAAACAGTTAGTTGTCTGGTCTTCCGTTGCAAGCACGACCGTACTATCGTGAAAAAGGAAAACCATCACCACCACCATCACCTTCATCTTATTCGCCCGAGCGTATTTTTCGTTATAAACTTGGACCTGATTACAATGAAAACTTTCTTTGTAATACAGATTTCATGTACTACTACTACATAACTTCTGGTCCCAATGACTGGTATTGTTTACTTTTTTCTGTAATCCCCAATTATTTATTATGATGATTTTCTCGTTTTTTACACAAATTTATTTGTCTATCTTAGTGGAGTGCCATATAATGGGAAGGTTGGATATGTTGATTTTGTTCATGATATTCTGCTTTTAAAGGAAAAGTGTGGTTTCACTGTCAACGGTGGCCCTTTAAGGAGGTTTGATGATCCTGCTAATCATCAATTTATGGATGTAAGTATGTTTGTTTGTTTGTTGGGTTTTGTTTGTTCCAATAATGCTGTACTACTTTCGTAATACAAACCAAACTGTGTGCTTCTTAATATATGTTATAATCAAATAATAAGAAAGAGTTGCCATTGATATATATATATATATATATATATATATATATATATATATATATATATATATATATATATATATATATTCTTGCACATGTTTTCAAAATATTTAACCATTCAGCATACAAAACTTGCACCATAAGAGCATCTCCAATGGTCTCTTAAATTTAAGATGCCACATAGGCTGTTTTTATAAATTTAAGATGATGTTTTTTCATCCATCTCCAATGGTTTCTTAAAACATACTACAAAACTGGGGCCCAAAAATAAAAATTATTAAAAATAATTAGAAAAAGAGTCCACGCATAGGTAATAACTGTCGCGTAGATGATTTTTTTCCTCTTCCCTACCGTGAAATGTGGGATCCACTTAATAAAAAAAAAAAAATTCAAAGCACAGGTAGTACCTTCGTGCACAGGTAGTACTTTCGCGTATTTAGTAAAACTCAAGTTTGAGAAACTCTCAACTTTAAAAGAAAGCTTAATGAAATGTTAAGATTTTATCAAATTTAAGATACCATTGGAGATGGTTTTTGATGGTTTTTGAGTTTTTTTTCTTAAACTTACAAAGTTAAAAGACCATTAGAGATGCTCTAAAATCTACTACTAATTGCTTCTCATATCTTTTATTGATGACATCTTTGCATGTAATATTTGGTTGGTGTTAAAACTTAAAAGATGATGTTCGTTTAAAATTGCCATTGATCACTTTTTTAACGCAAGCCCTCTACTACAATAAGCTTCCAAAAGAACTATTCCTCGAGATCATCAGGATACTAAGAAGCACACAGTTTGGTTTATTTGATACTCTGTGTGCTTCTTAAAATCAATACAAATCATGTAAAAAATCCATCTTTGATGATGTTTATTAAGAATTTGATGGTAGTAATTGGACTTGAGTTGTTAGCAAAAACTGAAAGAGTAGAAAATGAGTTTACCTGAATGAGTGAGGCGAGTTGTTAATAAAAACTATTAGTTAGTACCTAAACACATTAACTGACTTGAGAATTAGGATATCAAAAATGGGATCTGAAGATTATTTAACCTAGCTATTGGTTGAGAATAGAGTTCACCTTAATCTGATAAAAAAGATTGCTATTGCTGCTGAAGGTGTAATACAATCAAATCACCCAAAGAAATCAATCATTTTTTTGGAGAAGAGAGAGAGAGAGAGAGAGAGAGAGAGAGAGAGAGAGAGAGAGAGAGGAGGAGGAGGAGGAGGAGGAGGAGGAGAAGCACAAATATTAGGAAGAAAAAAAATAATTTAGTAGAAGGGAAAGCATGGAATATTGGTTTGTTCGCAGATTAGGGAAGAAAGAGTCATTTAGGCTAAATTGGGTCACAAAGTAGAAAACCCTACCTATTAAATTTGGCATAACCGAAGTATCCACGAAGTAGAAAACTTATCGTAGCCATATATCTAATCTACTATTAAATCGAGAGAATCCAGATCGTTACTTATAACCTAAAGTTATCTATTATGCAAATTTTATGAACCTTTTGTAGATTATAATATAGATAAATAGACAACCCACTAGAGATGGTTTTATAACCCGTGTACTTGGGCCCAATCATACATAACCGTAAACTTTTTTTTTTTTGATAAAGATATTGGATATTATATTAATCGAAAAAGTCATTACATTGTATATCAAAAGTAAACCTATCTACAGCAAAATGGTGGTTGATTCACCCAAAAGGATGTCCATGGATGAAATGCGCACGTGAGCTGAGACAACTCCTCTGCATGATAAATCTGACAGCTACCTGTTTGCATATACTTCTTGGCCTGATGGTGGGTGGCTTCTTTTGCAAAGATATCTGCAAGCTGATTTGTCTCCCTATATTCCCACATAACTTTGACATCATTGAACTGATTACGCAGGAAGGTGATATCGCTAAGCATAGTACGTAGACTGTGCGGAACCCCACTGGTAGGTTGAGCCTCATGAAAAAAATGGAACAGAGCTTGAGAACGATTTGAATGACTAGCCTTGAGTAACCCATGGATTGCGCTAACTGCATGCCTATTAGTATTGCTCGTGTTTCAACACAAAGAGCATTTGTAAAGAGAATATGAAGTGAGAAACCGATGAGAAACTGGCCACTAGATCATCTAAGCACTCCACCAGCACCGTTGGGCCATAATTACTACTTGCCGTGCCATCGAAATTCAACTTAATCCATCCTTCAGGAGGGGGCTGCCAATGTAAAGGAGTCAGAATCTGCATTCTAGGACGAGCTTGTTGCACAATGTGTTCACACTCAAAAGATAAGGGTGGGTGATGCATTATTATTGGAGAAGAGAGGATATATTGTGGAGATTTGGTGATTGACTGTAATCTGCTTGATTGATAGTAGTTTACTAATATAGGTGCTCTGGCATAAGAACAGTGGATGAAAAGATGCATTGGATTTTCATTTTCCTAACCACACCTACAACAATTTTGATTAACCTGCATTCCTCGTTGATATAGTAAATCAACCGTGGGAAGGTAATGATGATAACATTGCCATGCGAAAAATTTGAACTTCATTGGGAGCTTAAGACGCCAAAAACACTTTGCAATGGGTACCACACTACCACCTCATAACGCGGGGTAATAGACTCAATCATAAGGTTATAGGAGGATTTCACTGTGTAATTGCGATGAACATCAAGTCCCCATGAGGAAGAATCTTGAGTTGGGTTTAGAGGGAGATGTATAGAAAATATAGCAGCAGCATAATTATTAGGCCAAACTGCCAGCACATTGGCCAAGTTCCATTGTTTTGTTTCTTGATCAATAAAATCCGCCACGCGGTCAAGAACACAATCTGGAGGTTTTGGTAGTAAAAGAAATGACAAAATGGGCCCAAACAACCAATGGTCAAGCCAAGCACTGATACTTAGCCCATTCCCAACCCTCCAATGCATACACATATACATCAAAATCTTTAAATAAACCATAGTTTTCCATACCTTAGATGACGACTGAGGACATGGAGCCTGTAAAAAGGAATCTCGAGGGAAGTATTTGTGTTTTAAATTAGTGGCCCATAATGTTGACAGATTCAATAGCAACCAGGCCTTCTTGGCCAACAGTGCCAAATTCTGCATTTGAAGGTCCTTAATGCCCAAACCCCCATATCTGGTAGGTGTACAAGCCTTGTCTCAAGAGAAGTAATGTAAACGACGGTGTTGTGGCTAATGTCCATGTGTGTACCCTAGGTAAAATACCCGACAAGTATCATCAGTGGCTGTATAAGAAGCTAAATCGAGAGCACCTGAACGATAGTCAGCCAGATTTGGACTATCGGGTACGGCCCAACCCGGTCTCAAGAAGTTCATATACACTTTGTGGATCTTGACCCACAGGATGGTCCACGATCAGTAGGTGGACCCCGGTTACTGTATAAGAAGTTGAACCGTGGGCTCACATACATCAGCCAGGCCCGCATTAATTAAGTAAGCCAGGTCCGGCCCAATGAAGTTCATCAGCGACGAAGGCTCATCCAAAGGCTTATCATAGAAGTCCAAATGACCTAGTCAGGGAGTATGCAATGCAGATTGGGTCTCTGGTCTAAGGAGTATAGCCCAAGTCTTTGCTTTCAGACTTGGTCAAACCCAAGTCCCAACTAACTGGATAAGTCCAACAAGATTCCAGGCCAACAGAGCCCACAGTTCTAGCCTACTGGAGAAGATGAAGGAAGACCCAAGTTGAACCAGAGCCTATCAGAGAATGCCACATGGCAGTCGCCCTTGGTCAGAAGGGATTCAAACCATGGTATAACCGCCAAGCAGCATGCACGCTATCTCCACGGGAGCATCTTCACAATTTGGACTACTCGAGTTCATGGGGTCAGCCTCTTCCGATCCACTATAAATGCAGGAGTTCTCAACCTCCTGAACTACGAGTCTTTCACGAAGCAACCTCCATTACTACTTTGTGGAAGCAAAGACTTGATTCCAAGTTCATCACCTTGGATACGTAGGCAGCCTGATCACATCAGGTCCAATCTGAGAAACTACAAATAGTGCTTATATAACAATTGAATATTCAATCAATCAAACAATACGCATAAAGTAAAGAACACACAGAAATTTTTAACGTGGTAAAACCCAATAAGGGAAACGTCCACGGTTGTCCTCGCGACAACAAATAATCCACTAGATGAAAAGAGATTTACAAACCTATCAACTACCTGCACTCACTGCGAGTTGATACTCCTGGTTATCTCTAACACCTTGACTTCACCAGAGCACCTTGATGTACGCACAAGACACTCGACTTCTTGATGAACACACAAGAAGACTCGAAGCCGAATTCACAATAACACTTAAAAGGTCACAAAGTTATGAATTGAGAAAAGGGGGAAGAAGGGAATTGAGTTCAATAGCCACAAACACTTTCAATACCAAAACCTAAACCAAAACTCAAGAACCAAACAAACAATGGACGGCCAAAGAACTAACTTATTCTTTGGAAGAGAAACCCTATTTATACTTAGGGTTGAAAGCCAAGGAAAATGGGCCGAAATAGGGAAAAATCACTTTGGACGTACGTACGTCGATATGACGTTCGTACGTCTCCAATCGATACAGACTTTGCTGACTACTTGGACGTACGAACGTCTTGAGAAGGTACGTACGTCCTGAACAAACAAACTTCCTCCTGACTACTTGGACGTACGAACGTCTTGAGAAGGTACGTACGTCCTGAACAAACAAACTTCCTCCTGACTACTTGGACGTACGAACGTCTTGAGAAGGTACGTACGTCCTGAACCAAAAACCACACTTTAGACACACGACGCGAAGACAAGGACACCGGACGACGTGCGTACAACTAGGTTTTCTTAACAATGAACTCAAGGCGAAATAACCATGGACACTATGTCACAAAATTGATGTCAAACCTCTTCGTACCGGTTTCAATCTCCCCCTTTGACATTGATTTTGTGACAAAAACCTATGACTCTAATAGCACTTATAAAACGTGCTTACAACACCAACCCATGGCATTTATAAATCATGCCTACAAAATCACTCAAGGTAGAACACGTACCGAGTCACCAATTCTTGAACAAGACGCTTTAAACATCAGAGACCGCACGGAAGCAACTAAGAATTTTCGAATCAATCAAGGAATCAACAAGGATTCCTTCGAGCAGCTCCCCCATACTTCATGAGCTCCAAAGTTTTGACACTCAAGCTCCCCCATAACTGTACAATCCTCTAAAAACATCAACACGTTCACTCCCCCATGCGTGTAGAATACCTGAAACATGACCCAAAAATACACTAACAAAGGAAGAAACGAATGTTAGTATTAGAGTCATAAATCTCCCCCTTTTTGTCACAACAAGTGAACAAAAGAGCCAAACAACAAGTGAACAAAAGAGCCAAACAACAGGAGAACCGATGAATAAACATAAATAATAGTAAGAACATAAAAACAACCAAGAAGAAAGATCAATCCCAAACAACCAAGACAAAAAGGAGTAAAAAATAAAACCCATCCCAACTGTTAGCGTTCATGAAGGCAACTCATAACCAAACATAATAAGTCATAATCACATGAACATAAAGCTTAAGATAAAACAAAATTCTTCCGCACGGGCCGAAGATCTATTCCACCGAGCTGTCACATGGCCATCATAGTCCTCCCGCCATGCACTCGTACAAAACAATTTCTCAATTCTGCTATCCAAACCACAGTCGGTGAGAGGAGCAGCAAGTCCAGGAACCTTCGGATATCCAACCAACTCCAAGATATGATTTTGAAGATGTCCCGGTAGTCTCTCCCAATGATTGACATGAGCTATGCATGGACGAAGGAACGGTGGATGAACATAGTCATACCCATGGGGAACACGACATAAGCGACAAACCTTTGCATTGTCTTTGTATTCCATCATCATAAACGACACATAACCAACAGTCGGAACAAAAACTCCATGAAGTTCATATTCTGCCATTGAAGAAAAATCTGAAGACAAAGAGAGAACTAGAAGAAGATAAGAAAACACAATTTCAAGAAGAGAAGAGTAGACTCCATATATATATAGAACAACAAGAATAAACCTAACTTTGGCCCAATAAGAGAGGTCCAGTACCTAAGTAGCAGAAATTTACTGCAAACCAGAATAGAACAAGTAGGAATCACAAAATAGCAGTATCCAAGAACACACAAGGATCTAAGAGTGGAAATAGAAACAGGGGAACAAACGACAAGAGAAGGAGAACAGGTGCACGCAAGCAAATAGAGGAAGATCCAAAAACAAACAACTTAAAGTGTCACAAAGAGAAGGAAACACAATTGATCTAACAGTTGGCCTTTGGTTTAAACAGAATTTTAATTTAAACAACAAATGAACCGGACTGTATCAGGGACGTTCGTACGTTCTAAAGACGTTCGTACGTCGGAAAAAGATCTGCCCACCTCAACGTTCGAACGTCATGACAGCGTTCGTACGACCCCCTTTTTTTTTTTTTTTTTTTTTAAAATTGAGAGAGCAACCTAAAGACCAAACTGCAGTCGACTAACAAGAAAATACAAAATCGAAGAACGACATCATACACAAAGCCATGGTACTTACTAGAATGATGCAAGCATGTAGAAAAACTGACAGACCAATTCCAACCTCCAGAAACAAACTAAAAACACGATCATTGAGTATATTGAAAGTCACTTGCTACAAGGCCAATGTGAAGTGAACCGGATCACAACAACACCAAGGAAATACAGAGTATTGTTTTTCTTCTTTTCCTTTGAACTAGACAAATGTGAGAGTCACCGGTCACCCCCCCCCCCCCTTTTTTTTTTTTTTTTTTTTTCAAATGCCATTCCCGTGTGGGAGTATATAATATCTCCATCTTTTACCAGAACACGAGGGTAGGGTGTAGCCTACATCTTTTCGGCAAAACACACTCAAGAAGTGCAATACCATGGTAACGTGCAACACAAGAACTAACATCTCCTGAGTGCAACCGTCAGAGCATGACCCTCACAGCCCCAACGGGTTCTTAGCCAAATGAACATGCTCTCAAGACAGTCAAATGGCTGGGGATTTTGTGAGTCATTGACCACTTACAAGAGGTGTAGAAATATAAAAGGAGACGATGACCATGAAAGAAAATCATATAAGACTGGAGATATACAGGTATATAAAATGACAGTCCAACTACATGTAAATGCATCATGTAAGAAACTACCAAGACAAAGAGAGTATGATGTAACCCTACAACCATGCATGACAAAAAAAAACAGTTGAGGACCTCAAGCTAGAAACTCCTGTAAAAGGAATCCACACAATAGAGAAAGTAGTATGTCCTCAATACCAACAAACAATAAGAAATAAAAGAAACTGAACCTAAACAACCAACCATTATGACAACAACAGACATGACAAGTGAGGTAAGAACATAGAGAAAAGAGAAAGACCAACACACTTAAGAAAGAGATACAACCCCAATAGATTTACGCAAGGAATGAAAGCGAGCTGCATCAAGGGGTTTTGTAAGAATGTCGGCTAGCTGATGTTCAGTAGGAATGAATTCCATTGCTATATCACCCTTTTCGACCGCCTCACGTAAGAAATGATGACGAATGTCGATATGCTTTGTTCGTGAGTGTTGAACAGGATTTTTGGAGATGCTAATGGTACTGGTGTTATCACAGAATAGGTCCATTGCCTGCTGTTGAATGCCATAGTCCCGAAGCATCTGACGCATCCACAGAAGTTGTGTACATGCACTAGCTGCAGCTATATACTCAGCCTCACACGAGGAGATGGATACAGATGATTGTTTCTTGCTGTGCCAGGAAACAAGATTATTCCCAACATAGAAACAGCCACCACTGGTACTATGACGATCATCAAGATTACCACCCCAATCAGCGTCACAATAACCTGCCACAACACTATTTGTATCTCTGGTGAACCATAAACCATAATCAAGTGTGCTAGCAACATACCGAATGATACGCTTAACAGCAATAAGATGAGATTCCTTAGGGTTAGCCTAAAATCGTGCACACACCCCAACACTATAAGAAATATCTGGACGACTAGCCGTGAGATACAAGAGACTACCAATCATACTCCGATATTCACGAATATCAACAGACTTACCCATAACATCCTTACCAAGACGTACCCTCTCACCCATGGGAGTATCATGACCACTTGAAGTGCCAAAACCGAACTTTTTAACCAGTTCTTTAGCATATTTTGTTTGAGAGATGAAAGCTCCATGATCGAACTGCTTTACCTGCAACCCAAGAAAGAAATTTAGTTCTCCCATTAAGCTCATTTCAAATTCAGAACTCATTAACCGAGAGAAAGATTCAGAAAGACTTGGGCACGTGGATCCAAACACTATATCATCCACATAGACTTGGGCTAGAAGAACATCATTATTCTTTCTCAGTATGAACAGAGTCCGATCAACACTCCCACGAACAAATCCTTTCCCTAGTAGAAAAGATGTCAGACGTTCATACCAAGCTCGAGGAGCCTGTTTTAACCCATATAATGCTTTTTGCAGTTTGAAAACATGATTCGGAAAAGTATGATCCACAAACCCCTTAGGTTGTTCAACATAGACCTCCTCATTAAGAATACCATTGAGGAACGCACTCTTGACATCCATTTGATACAACTTGAAATTCAGGTGACATGCCATAGCAAGAAGAAGCCTGACAGATTCCAACCTAGCCACAGGAGCAAAAGTCTCTCCGTAGTCAATCCCTTCAATCTGACTATAGCCCTGAGCTACAAGCCTTGCCTTGTTGCGCACAATCTGCCCAAATTCATCCAATTTGTTTTTAAAGATCAACTTAGTACCAACCACATTAGTGTGAGTGGGTCTAGGAACCAACGTCCAAACATCACTACGCTTAAACTGACCAAGTTCTTCCTGCATAGCAACCAACCAATCATCGTCAGTAAGAGCATCGGTAACATTTTAGGTTCAAGAGAAGAGAGATAGCAAACATAATGAACACAATTCATCTCCTTGGCCCTCCGACGGGTCAGACGCTGATCATTAACATCCCCAATGATATCACCTAAGGAGTGATATTGTTTAACACGAGGTGATGCTAGATTAAACATCTCTTCAGGGTCAGCAGGGACAGTGGATAGTTCTGGAGACACATCAGTCACTCCTTGGGATGGAACAACATCATCCTGTGTGGGCACAACACTGGTCCTACCAGGCAATTCCTCTGCAGCACCAGACGGTTTAGCATCATCATCGCCTTCATCAGATAATGATGACGATATGGGAGACATGTCAACAGAGTCTGACACGGGTGAGAGAACTGTGACATCCATACCATAGCTCATAAGCAGTTTGTGTAGTACCAGATCTCAGATATACACGGTTCATAATGTAACAAGCAGTATGAACCGCTTCCGCCCAGAACTTGATAGGAACATTCTTTGCATGCAACATAGCACGAGCCATCTCCTGAATAACACGGTTTTTCCTTTCAGCGACTCCGTTTTGTTGCGGAGTGTATGGGGCTGAAAATTCTTGCCACGTACCATTTGCAACACAATACTCAATAACACCTGTGTCTGTGAACTCACCGCCTCTGTCACTTCTGACATGTTTAATTTGAGTATCTTTCTCACTCTGAACAAGAAGACATATCCCCTGAAATTCAAGAAAAGCATCAGATTTTTCACGCAAGAATGATACCCAGGTAAAGCGAGTGTAATCATCAACCATAACCAAGATGTATCGTTTGCCTCCTAAGCTAGGAGTGCGAGTAGGACCCATCAGATCCATGTGTATGAGTTCTAAAGGAGAGGATGTCGTTACGGACTTTTTCTTGGAGTGTGGACTACGTATCTGTTTACCTAGTTGACACCCACCACATACAGTGTCACGATTTCGTCCAAGTCTAGGAACTCCCTTGATATATTCATTTCGAGTTAGATTGTCCAGGTGTTCAAAGTTGACATGACCTAGTCGTTGATGCCACAACAGATCCTCATTTAGTTTACTAGGTAAGCATTTTATGCCAGATGCAACAGGCTGAATGGCATAGCAATTGTCCAATGTACGCTTACCTGTCATGATACACTTACCCGAACTATCAAGCACAGTACATATATTTTTAGAAAAATTAACAGTATGATCAGTATCACACAGTTGGCTAATACTGATCAAATTAACACGCAACCCATCAACTAACAAACACACATCATTCGAAGATAGACCAATACCAGCAACAAAACCCTTACCAATCACAGGAGAGCGCTTACCATTACCAAAAGTAACACTTCCACCATCTATAGCAGTAACTGAGGAGAAAAGTTTGGCATTACCTGACATATGTTTTGAAGCACCACTATCAAGTAACCACTCACTATCCGAGCTTGAGACATGAAGGGCAGTAATCGCCACATTTGAAACATGTCCTGCAAAATTACAAGGAGAAGAGTAAGATGCATATGGATAAGATGGATAAAAATACGATGGCTGTGAAAGCAGCTTCCATGGTTGTGAAGCAGGAACAGCCACAACACACTGCGAGGCCCAATGTCCAAACTGTCCGCATAATGAGCAAGGCATTTGACGTTTTCTTCCCTGAGGAGGAGCACGCCTAAATGGTCTCCATTTACGCCGGATGCCTACCGTGGCCACAGAGTGATGCATGTCAGACTTTTTGGTAGGAGGAAGAGGCAACAGTGGAGGTAGTTCAGAAGATGACAACCCATTGCAGTTTTCGAACGACTGAAAGCGAATCAGTTCCTTTTTGACATCTTCTAGTTCAGTGGACAAAATATTACACCGGACTTCCCATTCGACCTTGTCGTGCTCAAGAGCAGCAAGATTACTCAATAAGGTCACCTTATCAACCTGCCAAGACTCAGATTCCCTATCCAAAGTTGACATGGATGAGGAACTAACAGCAAGTAAGTCAAGTCTACCCTGAAGAATACTATTTTGTGCCTCCAACCTTAGACATTCCTTTCTGGATAACCGGTATAGGGTGGCCCAATCATTATTTTCAACCAGAATCAAATCCCTGTCACAGTCACTAGAACATTCTTTACTAACAGTCGATTGTTCATCAGACAATCGAGTAACAACCGAGACCAGTGTCTCACCAGAGTAACTCATAGCACTATTGATCGTTAGCGTGAGCCTTTACACTCCTTAACCAGCCCCCAGCGACTGATACCAATTGAGAAACTACAAATAGTGCTTATATAACAATTGAATATTCAATCAATCAAACAATACGCATAAAGTAAAGAACACACAGAAATTTTTAACGTGGTAAAACCCAATAAGGGAAACGTCCACGGTTGTCCTCGCGACAACAAATAATCCACTAGATGAAAAGAGATTTACAAACCTATCAACTACCTGCACTCACTGCGAGTTGATACTCCTGGTTATCTCTAACACCTTGACTTCACCAGAGCACCTTGATGTACGCACAAGACACTCGACTTCTTGATGAACACACAAGAAGACTCGAAGCCGAATTCACAATAACACTTAAAAGGTCACAAAGTTATGAATTGAGAAAAGGGGGAAGAAGGGAATTGAGTTCAATAGCCACAAACACTTTCAATACCAAAACCTAAACCAAAACTCAAGAACCAAACAAACAATGGACGGCCAAAGAACTAACTTATTCTTTGGAAGAGAAACCCTATTTATACTTAGGGTTGAAAGCCAAGGAAAATGGGCCGAAATAGGGAAAAACCACTTTGGACGTACGTACGTCGATATGACGTTCGTACGTCTCCAATCGATACAGACTTTGCTGACTACTTGGACGTACGAACGTCTTGAGAAGGTACGTACGTCCTGAACAAACAAACTTCCTCCTGACTACTTGGACGTACGAACGTCTTGAGAAGGTACGTACGTCCTGAACAAACAAACTTCCTCCTGACTACTTGGACGTACGAACGTCTTGAGAAGGTACGTACGTCCTGAACCAAAAACCACACTTTAGACACACGACGCGAAGACAAGGACACCGGACGACGTGCGTACAACTAGGTTTTCTTAACAATGAACTCAAGGCGAAATAACCATGGACACTATGTCACAAAATTGATGTCAAACCTCTTCGTACCGGTTTCACAATCTCATTGTATACCCCTATCCCATCTCAGTCTATACTAGGCTTTCATTGTAACCTTACGATCAATCAATACGAATCTCGAGTTTGTGGATCAAATTTTTGCACCCACAATACCCATAAAAAACCTCGTCGGACAACGTCCATTTTATCAATAATCTTCATCGGCAGCTTAATACATGACCTAACATGAACAGGGAGTGCAGACAAGACTGAATTAATCAAGGTGACTCTTCCAGCTTTTGGCAAGAAAGAGTTTTCCATGTTGCAAGTTGATTATGAAACCTTTGAAGCAAAGGATGAAACATATCCTCGGTATTTCGACCCAACACTGAACGGACTCCAAGAAATCGGGAAAATTGGCGATAACCCCCCACATTATGGTCACTCTTTGCAAGAACCCCTTTCTTTTGTCCTTTTTTGGCATTAACCCCCCAACCCCCAAAATTAGAACTTATGTTGCCCAGTTTACCCCTGACCCTTCGTATTTGAGTAAACCCCCTTAATTTATCATCAACAGAAGTTAACTAACAGAGGTTAGCTCCGTTAACAGAACTCTTATTTCACAACGAGATGTTCAATATTGACATGGTTTCATATTTCTATAACAAATATAACCTCTACTGCACAACCATAAATAAATGAAAATCAGTATCCCAAGGCAAATCAGTTAGTGTGTGCTTTAACTTCCAACATTTCAGAAATAAATATTTTTAAAAATAATTTTCTTAAAAGCAAAAAAAAAAAATGTCTGGGTACTACACATGCATAACGACATAAAAGAAGTCGAACCGAAATTTGCAACAAATAGTGTGTACAATACTGTAACGGATGTAACTTCTAAATACTTTAAAATATAGAGTTCTTATCAAACCAATTGAATATATACTCCTAACAAGTAGGTCATGTAAATAACTTCATATACCAAAGAATAGAAAAAAAATTCACATTTTTAATAAATCTAAGCTTACATTATATACATGTGTATATGTCCTCAAGATGTTATAGATATATCTCTTTTGATCAATTAATGAAATTTTGACATCGAAATAACAGAAGATCCATAAGTTAGAAAGAAACAAAGAAAGCAAATCAAATATATACATTTTATTTCATATACCTCATGATGTCATACATGAATTTACTAGGTCACAATGGCTACTCATTCAAACTTAATTATCAAGCAATCAAAACTCGATACACGACCATTACTTATTCTCGTACGTAACCAGTAAGAAGAAAAATAAAATCATACAATATATGTTTTAACTGATACTCTCCTATTAATATAGTTTTTAAGATCTTATTCTTTCTAACCACAATAATACAAATAACAACCTAATCGCACATCAAATCTACTAATTTATTTAGAATTTAACACTCATTATCAACATATATAACCATTAAATTTTATGTAATTCAAGTAAACAAGTCTTCCACAATATTAAACAATGTTAGAGGCATTAATACATATTTGCTAATATAATCATAGATTTTTTTATCTTGTAATAAAACTGTTATACACCTAGAAAATGCTAAATTTTTTTATCATATAATATTTGAAACAAACATATATACAAGCTACTGTAAAAACATTTATTCAAAAATAATATTTACAAGGTGTCCGTTTGATTGCTCAAAGCATGATATATCACATCAATCATTACTCATGGTGCATTACCTTAAACTATTTATTATTTTAGAACTACCAATCCATTTAAGCTGAAATTCTGTCACCAGTAAGAGAACACATAGAGAACATTATCATAAAAGTTTCAAAGCAGAACAATAGAGAAAAATACATTTTACAATGTGTTGAGCCTATATACAACAGTTTAGAAAAAAAAAACTGTAATAAATGTGTACAAAATAATTTTGTTCTCCCTAACCAAACATCAGAATGGTTTGAAATTTTCATGAAGTATATATTAAAATTTTCAAGAATTTACGATAATGGTAAGATTGATTTTTAACTCAATTTCTGTATTAATTAAAAAGTCTCATAAAAACTCATATGTACAAAACAATTTCACCTTAAAAGTAGCATGCAAACGACTATAGTGATCTTTCATCAGGTAAGCAATATATCACATTAATTAGGAACATTCAAACGACTCGCTTTATCCACTACAACAATATGTCTATAATAATTGAATATGATCTCAAAAGACAAGTTATATCTGTATCACAACAACAACAAAATCTACTACATATCAAGAATAACTCTATACAAAAGAGATAGAAACGGAATTTCAACTAATGGTATTTAATAACTTTATTGTACCTATTATGAAAGGATCGAATATCTATCATATCATCAATTGGTTATATTAAGACGTGTAAATCATATCTACTCACTGCCAAAAATTAATATTATCTAAAGAATTCAAGGACAAAAAGAATGGCTTCTTAGAGGATTAAATATCCAAATGTTTTCATGTAGATTTATAAAATCACTTGAACTCTAGTACCAAAAGTCTGTTGTCTGTTGCATACAATTAAAATTTTAATTGGGGAAACACATACCAAATGAATTATAGGGAAAGTAACCTTCTCAGAGGCATTTAAGAGCAACACATAGTACGAGTAAGATTCTTTTAAATAATAAACAAAATGATGATCTGCGAACTCAAACAAAATTTAATCTGTAAACTAAGATTATCCATGACACACTTCAAGGTTGCACTTTAAAAAACACATTAACCATATTACAAACTACACAAAATATGTCAATGGTGTATACGTAGTATACACACCTCAAAAGAATACATCTAATCATATAACAAAATCATATCACATTATCAATCACAAAGCTTTCAAATAAGGAAACAATCGTAGTCTGAAACACAAAATTTTTCTCAAACATGACAAGCAAAACACACGTCAAAAATCAAAATCAAATAGAAATCTCAAGTACATAAAACATAAGAATGCCCAAATCCACATTCCGAGGATAACCTAGACCACATCGGTCTAAGTCAACCTAGCGCTCTGATACCAAGAAATGTCACGACCCGAATTTAAAAAAAAATAAAATAAACCCAGGTCGCAACAATTTCTAACTCATAAACCAGGTACAATAAAAATCTTAACTAAAATATAGTGAAGAAAAATCAAAACGATAAAAGTACTCCTGATTCCATCCTATTATACAACATAACTTACGCCAACAAAATACATGAATACTACTTTCAAATAAAATACATGATTGAAATATCTAAAGATCTCTACTGGTCCCAACAAGCGGTCTGTCACAGCTCCATAGCTCTAACCTCTCCTGCCTGCATTCCAAATGGAATTCCAAATGGAACACACCCACGTGCAAAACAAAGCAACATGGGTCAGCATGAAAGCTGGTATGAGTAAACAAGGGAGAAATCTATTCCCATAAAATAACGTAATAAATATACAGTTCCAACATATGATTAACAACATAATTAACCTTCAAGAACAATTCTTCCATGCTGGGACAATAAACATACGCCAAAAACCATATCAATTCCATTATATTTAAACCTTTTATCCATTATTTAATCACATGTTTAATTCTATTATTCACTTCTAATTTATCTATTTACGATGTTAATTGATCGATAATACAAATACATTACCTAAGCAGCAATTGTCTTTAAGGATAGGTCTATCCACCTGCACAAAATAAATTAGTTGACCTATCCACCTGCAAAATGAAGTTAATATATAATACACAAATATAATAAAAATAAAGCAACACATCCTTCAGAGATTGAATCAGTTGGGACTTATGTAAATTTATAACCTGCCCAGATGACCGACAATATTGAAGCAACACATCCTTCAGAGAGTGAGCTACTCTTAAATCCGCCTTAGCAAATAATAATAAGTCATCAGCATAGGCAAGATGAGTCAACCGTGGACTTTGCCTGGAGAGTTAATACCAGTAATCTTGCCTTGTTGTAATCCAACTTCTAATGATAAAGAGAGAACCTCTGCACATAAAATGAATAAATACGGGGAAAGCGTGTCCCCTTGTCGCAAACCACGGGATGCCTTAACAAAACCCAAACGATGATCCATTTAATAACACTGAGAATGATACAGTTCAAACACAGAACATAATGCAGATCAATCCAGACCCTATTAAACCCATATCTCTGCAAAACCGCCTCTAGAAAGTTCCATTCAATACGGTCATAGGCTTTCTGCATATCAAACTTTAAACCAAAGTACTTGGTTTTGAGATTGGATTTACGATTAATGTGATGAAAACATTCATGTGCCAAGAGAACATTATCATGAATGGATCGTCGATGAAGAAAAGCAGATTGATTCGGTCCAATGAGCTTATTAATCAACGGGCGAAGGTGATTAACCATAATTTTTGAAACTAATCTGTAGATCACATTTGACAAGCTAATGGGCCGAAAGTGTTCCGGTTTTGTAGGATCGTCATTCTTCCGTATCAGGATGATGTGGGAGTGATTCAGTTGTAAAGTAAAGGTGGCATCAGTAAAGAACTTCTGAATCATAGCAGTAACATAAGGACCAATCAAAGACCAATATGTTTTATAGAAATAGGCCTGGAATCCATCTGGCCCTGGACTTAGTAACTACTAACTACAGCATGAAAGAACTTTGTATTAGCATGTCCATAATTTGCCCATTCTGAAACTGCCATTTGTGCCCAGTGAAGATATTGTTTTTCTAAAATCTCATCATAAGCTTTTAGCAATCTATCCTCCTCCACCTCATGATCATAATTTGGGAAGGTTGAGGCTTCCATAGCTGATTTTATATGGTGTAATTGTACTTCAATCTCTTGTTTTTGTGAATGAATATGCCCAAAGGATATCCGATTCCAATTTAGGAGTGCTCTTCGACATGAGGCTAATCTCTGGCACAAAGCATAAGAAACTGATCGCATAAGAAACTGATCCCACGTGTAGAGTGTGTTGGGTTTTTTTTTGGATGCAGAGAGGGGAGGAAAGATTTTGGTTCAGGAACGTACGTACGTAGTTAGGGCGTACGTACGTCTTGCATCACAGACAACTTCCAGATGGTAGAACGTACGTACGTTCGTATGCACGTACGTCCTCATTGCTTTCTACCATATGGGCCCATGTTAGGGATTTGTTATTTAGGTGGGGTGAACTACTAAATGGCCAGATACCATGAGAAGTCTTTTCTCTCTTTTTAGATAAATGGCTTTCGTTTGTTACACTGCTATTTGGGACAAGGCATGACCTTCTACTGTCAGATGTTATATTTCTTGGTTTTTGTAGCTTTGAGATGTAATTTCTTTCGAATCAATAAAATATTACCTTATCAAAAAAAAAAAATGGGCCCATGTTCAAGCCTATTTCGTGTTCTATTGTAAGGTTATGTTATAAAGCCAATGAGAAGGTTAGAAAACCTAAAAAAAAAAGAAAAAAAAGCTAGAAGAGAGAGAGATTGTGAGAAGCCATTAGAGAGTTTGAGAACTTTTGTGAGGAAGAAGACTTCAGTTTCTTCGTGAGGGCGTGTACAATTGTCTCTATAAGAAAAGCATCATCCTTTCTCCCCGTGGACGTAGGCATATTGTCGAACCACGTATATCTTGTGTCTTGTATGGTTGCTTGTTTGATTTTGTCGTTTATGTTATGTCATACACTAGTTCAATCATCGTTAGTAAGTATTAAGTTTCCGCTGAGCACAACAGAGTGTACAGCATTAGCAATTACATGACCACAATCTTGGTGCAAAGACCACATAAACTCAAATCTGAAAGGACGAGATAAGCGGGGTTGTGGTGAACTCAACTTCAGCAACAATATTCTGTGATCAGACTACAGAGTAAGAAGAATATGAACTTCTGCCAATGGAAATTTCATTCGCCAAGGGTCATTACACAAACCGCGATCCAATAGTTTACAAATTCGTCTAGCCCCCTGCTGTTTATTTGTCCATGTAAACTTAGGACCAATGAATCCCAAGTCCAGCAACCCACAAGACTGTATCATATTTTGAAAAGGTTCGAGTTTCACGTAAGGTCACTGGATATCCACAGATTGATTTGGCTCCCACAGTAACCACAATCCACCACTCTGCACAGTGGCTGGTACAAAAAAACACTGACCAAGTATAGGCAAACTGATTCAAAAGCCTGCTAGACTTTAACAGAACTACACCTTGTTTCAGCCACAAAACAAAAAGTTGGTTTAAATTTGCAAAATAAATCTTTCAAGTTCCTTTACTGTCTCTTTCTTACCTGCTCCACGACAATTCCACACAATGAAATTCATGACTAATCACATATAGTAATCTATGAACAGTGACAACATAGCCAAAGGGCATAACCAAGAACTACTACGATTGATAACCGAAAAGGTGCAACCAAACCCAATTTATCACCTCTTGAGTAAAATTGAGGATTAAGAAGTAAAGATTTCAGATGAGAACCAAATCACAAAAAGCTTGAATCAGCACTGACTCAACCTTAGCAGCTGCCCTTTGGTACAAAGACCCAAAGATAAGTTGATGATAGAGAGGTAGTAACTCTACACTCAATACACACTAAAGTATCACCTGAACTCCGGCTAAAGATTACTAAGTATATAAAGAGTTAAGCGAACTGAAGACATTTGAAGATAATTAACTCAATTGAGACATACCCATACCAAACCATTCTTTAGGGATATAGCATCTAATAATCGGAAAGAAATGGTTGCAAGGAACTGGTGAAAAGGAAACAAATCAGTGTAAATCGGTTGGAACTTAAAACCTATATATAAATAAATAACTTGGATCCGATCCGTGGACTTTGGAAAATGGATGAGTTGGTGTGAGAAAAAGGCGGTGGGGGGTAGTCGCCATAAATTAGATAAGGCGAGGTTATTCTTTGTTTGATCTGAAATCCTGAATCTGAATTGCCGATCGAGTCGACTAGGTTTCATTTTTTCTCTCTCTCTCTGATGGAGCAGTTGTCTGGTCCTCCTTTGCGAGCACGAGCTTACTATAGTGTAGTAGGAGAACCAGAACCACCACCATCACCTTCTTCGCCCAAGCGTACTTTTGGTTATACACCTCGACCTTCTTACAATGAAAACTTTCTATGTAATATAGATTTGAAGGAGTACTATTACATAACTTCTGGTCCCAACGACTGGTATGTACTAATTAATTCGTTGTTTAGTTTCTGTAATCCCCAATTATTTATTTACTTTCGGTTGTTTACTTTCTGTAATCTCTAATTATTTAGACAAATTGATTTGTTTGTTTTATTGTGATCTATCTATCTATCTCAGTGGAGTGCCATCTTTCCCAGGAGAGAGATCTGTTGATTGTGTTCATGATATTCTGCTTTTAAAGGAAAAGGGTGGTTTTACTGTCAACGGTGGACCTTTAAGGAGGTTTGATGATCCTGCTAATCATCAATTAATGGAAGTAAGTATGTTTGTTTGTTCCAATAATACTGTAACCAAACAGTTTGCTTCGTTATAATAATCAAATAATAAGAAAAAGTTGTCCATCCAATAATATATTCTTGCACATGTTTTCAAAATATTTAGCCATTCAGCATACAAAACTTGCATTGTAAAATCTACTACTAATTGCTTCTCATATCTTTTATTGATGACATCTTTGCACGTAACATTTGCTTGGTTTTAAAACTTAAAATATGTTGTTCGTTTAAAATTGCCACTGATCACATTTTGAACGCAGGCCCTCTACTTCACTAAGCTTCCAAAAGAATTTATTTCTCAAGATCAGGATACTGGAGTCAAAGTACATCGAGTTACCATAAGAAGACCAAAAGTATACCCTGAAGAAAACCCAGTTGTTTTCTTCGAACCTGGAACACCCCAAGAAATACTTGATGCTGCTGCTGATTCTCCCAACTCTTATCTGATCCGATTAGACACTCACTCTGATGGGAAAAGGTTAGCTTACTTGATATGATTACATTTGTTTCCGCTATTATTTGGGTTGTTTGAAATTGCTGTAATTCAAATTTTTTTAACTGTAGTTTAAGATTTTGCCAAGCTGTAATTTGAAATTGCTTTAGGGTGTACCACAGGTCTAACAAAAGTTATGAATGAACAATACACTCTACCTGTAAGGCTGGAAATAACTATTTTTCCTTTGGCTTTAGGTGGTACGTCCATCATGGGAGTTATGTGTTCAGTGGGTTCTGTGTGTATTAATTAAATTTAGGAGGGGCAATTGGGAGGAGTGAT
The DNA here is from genome assembly GCA_020826895.1 of Aquilegia kansuensis. Lineage (NCBI taxonomy): Eukaryota > Viridiplantae > Streptophyta > Magnoliopsida > Ranunculales > Ranunculaceae > Aquilegia > Aquilegia kansuensis. The sequence goes on along the minus strand of CM037008.1, from coordinate 29,874,542 downwards.
TTAGAAACCAGTAATAGGAAAGTAGTTTTGTAAGGATCATCTTATATATGAGAAGCATAAGGACAATCGATTTACCCTTGCAAAAGGAGGCTTGCTCAGTTTTCCGTATGAGGTAATGTTGGCAGGGTTATTGTTATGGAGTGTTAGTTGAGCTTGTTATGTATCTAAAATAGTTCACTTTGTATTAGTACATACACTAAGGTTGTTATGGTGTGAACCTTGGCAGTCAATCAGTTATGCCCTAATGTTTGTGTTATGCAACTCTGCAAGGTTGTTATCACATTGTAGTATTGTGGTACTTCCAGAGTTATAACCTTATATCAGAGAAAGAAACAATTACATTGCTTGTCCCACTTTTTTTTGTTTCGCATCTTCAAATCTTCAATATTTCACATTTCCACTATTCAGGTTCGTAATCTGGTTCCACAAGGCTTCCAAGTTTCCAAGTTGACTAATGGGACTGTTGTAGGTCTCTCCAATAAGCACACTGCACAGCAACCTTCACAAACACCCCTGTTTATCACCCCTTTTTCTGTCTTGAGTGGATTTATCATAGGTTACATCAGGGTTTTCGTTTTTATCTTATAAAAGATGGTTTCTTACAGTAGTATTTATTTTGGTCAAGTTTATGCTATCTATTAAAGGTTACTTAGAAACATGTGTGAAATATTACCAATATACGTATTTATTTTGGTCAAGTTTATGTGTATTGTATAGTACTCCCTTTGTTGTTGCTTTTGGTAGATGTGTTGTTCTGTGATATTTAACTGTTTGGTATTCATATATTGCAGGTACGTGCTGTTTAAACCTCGTCCATGTACAAAATGTAATCGTCGTAATGGTGGGTCCATCCAGATTTAGTAGGGTGGCAATGGAAGTAGTAAGAAGGCTGGTGCCCTGCCCTCTAATGTTGATATTGTGTGCTTCAGCAGTTTTGGAATGTGTTTTTCTTTTCTTTCTCTCCAAAACCCTTTCGATAATCAATATCAATGGTTGGTAAATTAATATGAAAACTCCTGGATGCCATATGCTAAGTGAGAGTTGTATGTTATTCACTCTTATTATACTTTTGTTCTAATAAAATTGTTCTTTGTAACAAAAACCTTAACTTTATGTTGTGGAGTTACCAACATCATGTGTACAACAGACATGGAGTATTTTGATATACTGCAGTATGTTATTGTGACCTTGAGTTTTTCTAGGTGCCAATGCCATTATGCTTTGTTATATTTGCTAGAGTAGATCTTTGCTCCACAACTTTAGGTTGTTTGCTTTAGTTACTTGGAACAGTGGGCCTTTTTTTAAAAAAAATTCAGGAGCCAAATTTCAGTGTCTATGCTACTGTTGGTTGGAACAGTGTGAATTCATGAGCTAAATTGTAGTGTTTATGCTACTGTTGGTTGGAACAATGTGCAACAATTCATGAGCTAAGGCAAGAAGAATGGATACCACCTGCGAGTAAGGCAAGAAGGCTAGCTCGAATCAAGGGTGGAAAGGGAAGTTAAGTTAGGTAGATGGCCAAACAAACGACACTGTCCCAGTTTTATGGCTTTGGTTTTAGAGGTTTGCCTCTAAGAAGTTGATTTTTGATAGTGGTAAATTGGGCAATGACCTTCTATTAGTCTCTTATAAGAAGTAGACACTTTCATAATATTTTTTAAGAGTTTGTATTTGCCGTTTGGGGTCTAAGACTTGATAACCCAACTGACCTGAACCTGACCTGATCCGACTGATTGTAACCCCTAGATAGAACCATTATGACAACTTACATTAAAAAATAATGGATTCATAGAATTGGGCTAACCTCATCTTTTGGTTTGGGACTTTGGGCTTGGGTTACTCTAAGTATGAGAAGTTGAAGGACTCTTTATTAGAGAAAAGACATGTGCTAGATTAACTTAAACTTTAATAGCGCGAGTAGCTCATTGGATTTGGAACCAAGACTCTTTGTTCTGTCATCTGATTGGACAATTTTATTTTCTTAACATTCAAAGGACATTTTAAGTTTCAATATACTGTATAATTAATATTCATGAATCACGATTACTGAAAAAACGTCCCATAAATCCAATTATTCACAAAATATTTAGGTTGTGGCCCATTTTATATACGACAATAAAGAGCCAATCAAAACATAACACATGTTTGTTGAGTTATCGATTCAATTCATTTGGCATGTAGTCAGGGGATGCCAATGGAAATTAAAACCTTCTGGTAATCTTAAACTAATTATGTTCTTGACAATTTGTATTATCCTTAATTGAGTGAAAACATGAAGTCCCTACATATGGTGTCATGACTTTAAAGCCTAGGACATGTCCTTTTCTCAAATGAAGAAAATAGCCTTATCTAAATCTTCTTTTCATAGCCAAGTAAAGGCAGGGTCCTTAGCCACATTAAGGACGCATAACCCTCCAAAATTTGAGAGTCAAAAGATAACGATATATTCTGTCTTTTTCTTACTAAAGGCCCCTTGCATAAGTCTCATCTCACGTGTGCATGGATGGTGTTTGTTGCCCTTAATTTCTGGCCAATGTACCCACACTGAAGTCACACTTGGGTTATATATATATACTAGTTGTACCCGTGGCGAAGCCACGCTAGTGTTAACAAATTTATAAATTTTTTTACTCAACAGTGTGTAAGTTGTATATGATTAACAATAAAATACAAACAATTTTAGAATTGAATGTAAAAGCCACCTGATATGAAGGTTCCAAGAATCATTTCCAAGATCACAACTTTGAATTAGACAGTTGCACACTTGCACCGGAATATTAAGTTGCAGAAAAAAAAAATATAATACAAAAACTATGTCACCATTATGATGACCAGGTAAAAACATTTTGGGGGTATCACATTTTCACACTCATAATTCAAAGTCAAAATACTTTATTTACAAAATAAAATCAATTGCCAAGAAGACGGAATTTTTTTCCAATCTAAATTCACCAACATTTGGATATAATTTTCACAAGAGTATTTAGCAGTCATGTATATATGAGAACCAACTCCAACTCCCACAACTTTATCATTTCTAATTAAATAGAAATTGATGGTACCACACGGGTTTGTCAATGTTGCCACCTGTAGCACGATCTAACCAAGACATTGTGAAACAACTCCAGCACCAAGGTCTTTGTTAAGATCTACCCATATCCTTACCGTGAATCAGACAACGAAGACAATTTTACCATTAACAACTATACTAAAAGAAGAATAAGAAATCAAGCAGCCACTTATGTTCTATTAGTAGGCAGGAGAAGACAACCAAGAAAACCAAAGAGGTAATGTTAGCTCCCACTTCCTTGCGTCCCCCTGAATCTGATCTCTAGCCCCAGCCTCTGCTGATGTACCTGCCCGGTCACCCAACGGGAGACTGGATGGGACGGGAAGCTCGAGCTCTCGAGAATTCCCGTACCGCCACGAAATTCTCAATGACGAGAGCCAGACCTAGACAATCCTTCTGCTCGTCCTCAGTTACGGATAAGCGTGATTCATCATATGGCTTAATGTGAAGATTGATCTAGCATTGGCAGTTATCTATTTGATTAGTGATGATTCTCGCTACATGACTGGAACTACAATATTCGTCGATGGTGTACAGTCAATAGTAACTCCTCACATGCGTTCATTCTTCTCAAGTATGCTTTCATTTCCTTTTTGAAACATATCAAGCTGCAATTAAAATACAAATTGCTCACCGTAAGTAACTCATAAGATAATAGTCTTACATCATGCTTACCCAAAGTTCAATCTCTGTAATTAGACTAATAAAAACTGTAAATTAAATCTTGTTTAGATAATCATCCAAGATTCAAAAATGCCATATCTTAGAAACCTAACTTTATCTGGCCTCTACACATGGTATATACCTCATCTTAAATGAGAAAAGAAGATTCATTGCTAACTTCTTGTACATTGAAATTTCTAAAATCAACAAACATCATGCATATGAACATAAAAGGTATAGAAAATTTAACACAACACTTCTGCATGATTATTTATTTTTTCCTTCTTATTTATCTTGATGACCTTAAGTGTTTATATTTTAGAAAATAACTTGCCAGTCAATCCTGATGTGAAACAAAAAGACTATTATTCATTCAAATGAGAATACATGTTTATTGCTGAAAATTACCTTTTATCTCTTCGACAATCTCTAGGGTTTCTCTTTGCCCCTCCCTCGGAGTCTCCAAGGGTGGCCAAATTTCCTCTTTGCTGGTAATGGGTATGGCACTCCGCCACCTATGTCTACAAAGTCCAACATCTTCTTAAAAACTAATCTTGCATGCATCGAGGATTCTGCAGAAGGAACACCTACATGTAAGTAGTTCACTTAATCGCAATAATCTAAACATCTTTTGTTGTAGTTTTCATATCTTCTGCTACACTAATAACCAGATGTAGATGCAAGCATTTCCTTTATACTTCCTGTTGGGGAAAAAAAATTGAGCATCATTTAAATCTATTGTAGGCATTTGTGTTGGAATTTTACTCGTATAACCTGCTTTGGTGTTTACCTGTCAATTGAATAGTAGAGATCAAAGGCTGCAAAGATCCAAAAAAAAAAAACAAAAAAAAAACTAACACTAAGAGCCTTCACCCAATTGGTGGGCAACTCACCATTAATGATGGACTTGAACTATGCAACATTCTCCTTGTACTTCTTCATATACACTGCAAATTAAGCATTCTCACAACAATATCGTTATCTTAAGAACTATAATTACCTGTTGGAATTCTCCTCGTATAACCTGCTTTAGCGTTTACCTGTTGTAAATTAGATTTTATTCTTATTCTCATGAACATGCAATATCGATTAATAACACACAACTTACATAAAAACAACGCATGTGTATGTTACAACCCATGATCATCTTTAAAAGGTGAAAGAATGTGAGCAACAATTATTAAAATAGTCTTCCACTTCAAATTTAGCTCCTTATTGAGGTAAAAATTATAAGCTGTAAGTTAAGTTACAGTGGAGGTAATATTTGTCGTATGCCAACTCCAGTATCAAAATGAATGTTGGAGTCTTCTATAGGAATTTAAGGAGCCCTTCAATTTCAACATTCTTTGCTATGCTATAGTAGCAGATTTTTCCTTGGGCAGATTGCTTCTGCACAAATAATAGTTTAAATTGATGCTTCTATCCAGAAACTAATACAAGGCTCTTGATACTTTACCTTGAAGACCCTATTCTCTGATAATAAGCTAGGATATACAACACCTAAAGAAAATTTTCAAAACCTGATCAACTAAGTCTTAGCGCTTAGTAAATGTGACACTATTATGGACATGATGCTAAATTTCAACACTATACTAATAAAATGAAGATGTTGGAGGAAGGGCTTGAACCTTCGACCTTGTGCTTTGAAAGCCACATGCTCTAACCAACTGAGCTACTCCAACTTATTATGCATATTCTCTAAGACACGTGGCCTTGTGGTCCTATATAATTACACTAAACTACAATTATCAATAAACGTTATTTCAATTGGATCAACAATCTGTATTATTGGAAAAAAATAATATCAAGAATCAAAATAACATTTAGAATTCTCGAATATTATCAAGTAGAATTGATATGGATAAATTACTCACAATGATTATTAAAAATCGTTAAGGAGTTCTTTTGGAATGCATAGTTCTATATATATGATTGCATAAGCTAAAATGTTTGAGGGAAAAATCAAACATTTACCTCGTAGCTGTGATTACTTTTAAATTAGTGAAAATTACCCTTCAAATGTGCAATCTGCAATCATTAATAAAAATACTGATTAAGTCGAAAATCAAGCACTTTAATAGTAAATTAAAAAAAAAAAAAAAATTATCATCAAAATTCATTAATAATTTTAACGATGGTAATGACTACGATTATGATTTGTACAAAAGCGTTTAACAGGAAGTCACTGAGGAACTTTTTATAATCAATTGCATCCAGTTTCGACAGTGAAGATACAGAACCTTCCCCATTATATGGCTATGTGGAAGAAAATTAAGAGTACCATGACATAATTGGTAGCTTTGTAGATCCAAAGCTATAGACCTGATAATATAGAACTTTGTGTCTGTGAATAGGACACGTAACTCAAGATCTATTGGTGTTGGTTGATGCAGTAAAACCAAGTTGATAGTCCTGAGCATTATATATATTTCAATGAGTTATCTACCACTATTTGCAAGAAATGCAACTTTTGTTTCCAAATTACCTATTTGGCTATTTCACATAGTAATGAAACCAAAATGATTGTCTTCTAACCATTAGATCTATTTTAATGGGTTATCTGCCACAATTTTTCAGATACGCGACTTTTTTGCTAAGCTTCCTAATTACCTCTTTCACATAATAAATAATCAAAGGCTCATTTATGTAATTGAACTTTAAGAGACAAACAGTACAATACCTGAAATGCTTGCAATGGAGATATAATTGGTTATGTGATAGAAGATGATAAAGAAAACATATGAGAGTACACATGTGACAAAGAGAAGTGCGATGATACTATTGTAAGAGTAACCTAGAAAATTTATGCGAGCAAAAGAGAATGATACATTAGTTGCAGATAAAATCCTATACTATGTTTAGAGAGAGAAGAGGGAAAGAGTAGACTAATTCAAATCTGTTTACGTTGTTGGCAAGACTAAAAGCTATTTTGTATGAAGAATAATTGACATCCTCTTTGAGCTGCATCCAAGAGTTTAACTGCAGAATAAAGTAGTAACAAATGTCAGATAGTACACATCCAACCTCATTTAAAAGTGGTCAGTTTTTGGAATAATTATTATATGGGCACAACTATCAGTTTGATGATGCATATCACACTGTATATAAAAACTCAATTCCAAACCAACTCAACTAATTAATGCAAACAATTCAAAGCATGAGGCATAATTGGGCATCATTAACTTGTTATTATCTCCCAATTTTTTTTTTACTTATATACGTATTTGGCTTATTTAGGAAAATATATCCAAAGTGAATGTATGCCAACTAAAGGACTGCATGCATACCTTTACAAACTCATAGGACAGCTGAAGCTACGACCGCTCAGTTATCACCAATCTCCACACATAGAGTAGATCAGTAAAGGACTCACCTATTCATGCTCTTTTATGACTTCCACGTGATGCTTTAGATTCCTTCTAGCTAGAATACCTCCTTGAATTTTAGGGTGTAAAGTTATAACACGACCATGAAGCTGTAAATCAAGTTTAAACCCTGGGGTTAGAATAAAGCAAAATACAATGACAGAGAAATATAAGGACCAAAAGAGTCGATTAGACACATCTTATCATTTTCAGAAAACCAGTAAGTTGTTCATCTTCGGTTACAGATACCCAGACCCTTCTAAAGCAGAAGTTGTACCTCCAGTTGAAACAAAAGTAAATTATGGAAGGGCACATGGACATAAAATATAAGCTAAAAATAATAACAAACAATATAAGGTCACAAATATTTTTCCTTATTATTTTTTTCAGACATCTTACAGACAATTCTTCTTGCATATTAATTTTTTTATATGGTTTCAACATGTCATCTTTTTCCATGCTGCAGAAAGAGTAAGAACTGATTAGATATTATTGTATCAATCAGAGTACAAACTGTGTCAATGACTAAAAGTATGTCGGAATCTAGAAGAGCGTTGCCAATCAGCTTCTTAAAGAAAACCCAAAACTGGAGAAAATCATGCCCACAAACAGAGAAAGAATCCAAATTCATATTTCCTTTAATTTGAGTGAATTACACATGATGTATTCCAACTCCTCTATTTCTATTTCCTTGGCAATTCAGTGGATGAAAGTTGAAAAATCTAAAAGTAATTCAGAGTTGCCAAATATTATCTATATAACTGTAGACAATTCCTAAATAGCGTAGAGCTATCTGACTTGTCTTCTTCTCCATATTTCATCCTAACAAAATACATGGTGTAAAAATGGAAGTTACCCAAAGTAGTTGCAGGAAAATAGGGGGGCTTGATCAGCGTATAATTGAGGACTGAATAAAAGCTTTTGCTTCAGCCGTGCAGAGCCAACAAAAATCAATAGGGCATCTCCAATGCACTTGCAGCATGAATAATGCCACCACTAAATCGTTTATTTAGACAAATGTCATATAAGTACCGATAAAAAAAGGATGATAGCAACAACTTAAGAAGGAACAAAAATGAAAGCATTAGTAGTATTAGAAAGTTCAGGATGCATATCACACAGTGTTCCGTATAAAAAGCTTAGCTACAAAAACTAACTCAACTAATCATGCAAACTATCCAAAGCATAAAATGTATTTAGGCATCAGCAACTTGTTAAAATACTGAAATAAGTCTTTGACCTAGGCAATAAGTCCCATAGAAAATATTATAAGCCTATTTTGTTTTGGATATTTTTTTTGTTTACTATGTAAACTCATTGTACTTTATAATTATATTTTTTAATCAAAAGATGCCACTGTTTTAATAAGCAAAATGCAAGTAATGTTTCTTGATGTACAGAGTACCAGAGCTGTCCATATACGCAAGCTTTGCAACTTATTCAGGACTATGTAATCAAGGAGACATTCCATAATTAAAGGAAATCAAACTCTATGAACGTGTAGTCACCTTAACCAACTTGAAGAGTTGAGCAAAAGATAACATTTGAGAGAGTAGCGGTGATGTAGGCAACACTACTAATTAAAGAGAAGGACTAAGAAAGTACCTCAAAACATGCTGATAGAATGGCAGTTCAAACTACGGAAATAATTAATTACTTGAAAATAACAGGTAACTTAAGTAACGGACTCTAACATGACATCAATGACTAAGAACATAAGAGAGAAGATGGCTAAAGAAGACAGATGTCGCTTTGATTGAATGTCAAAGCTACTGTAAAAAAACTACAGATGCTGGAAGAAGGGTTTGAACCTTCGACCTTGTGGTTGAAAAGCCACACGCTCTAACCAACTGAACTACACCAGCTAATTATGCACATCAGTCTAAATGCAATTTTTTTCTAAAATGACATGGCATTGTATTCTAAATAAAACTAAGCTATGGTAGCTATTAATGCTGCAGGCAGTGCAAGTCTTGGTTCTGACCACTCTGGTTTCTTGAATTTTAAGTTTTGGCTTGAGTTACAGTGCCCTATATTTTTATGAATACAGTGCCTGCAGCAGCAGGCTTTAAAAATACTCTTGATCTATTGCATGACCACCAAGTATGGCACCTGTTATCTTTACAAAAAACTTGCATCAGCGACCTCATTCAAGCAACTCATGTCATAGTTTAAGGCTGACTCACTTACAGTTATTAAAGTAATTATGAGAAAGGAAGAGAGTCCTTGGTATTGCGTCAATATACTGGCTAATATGAAGTGCTAGTTACAAAGTTAAATTTTTTGAGTTTAAACATGTTGCTAACAGTAGGTACATGACACGTTTAAGCATAACAGTAGGTGCATCAAATGTTGAAATACACTTAATCAAAAAAACTACAACCACTATCAAAATCTAACCTTTTTTTTTTCAAATGCACCATTATCAAGTAGTTCACATAAGATGATTACCATATCCTTTAGTTTAAACCATTCATTTTCTATGATTATTGTGGCTAGGAACATTTATGATGACATTTTGTGTTGCTCACCAGTCATACATAATTAACATCTGCAGTAAACGCATATGATGATGAATTAATGTCAATATACCTTGCAATGGCTAATAGTGCAAAACGAATCAACATTATAATAAAATCTGAAACACTCCTAATGCTGCATTCCATGCAGTTTGTTTGTTTAAAACCTTTGAATTGATTATTCTGTGAAAATTAAACTAATCTGATTACAGAGTCATCAGTTTCACAACTTAGTTTAGAAATTGTTGTTTCTTGTGACTTTTGATGAGAGCATTGCTCTATCATACGAAGATACTATGCGTGAAACAATTACATTTACACTAAATATTTACCTTGCATTCACACTAAATATTAATGAAAACTCATTTACTAATTTATAAATAAATAATGAAAATATTTTTCTTTGATGACATTTTACTGGTAACCCTAAACCTCCATCAAAAACTGGATTCAGCTATAAGTAAGAGGCAGAGTATCCTAATAGCAGATACACCCTTAAGGAGATGGAATTTCGTTAATCTCTTCTACATCCATGTCAGTAGAAAAATGGAACCAATATGTGCATAGAGAAAAAACCTTCCACGAAGAATAACACTCATAGCAACAATACAAACACCAGAGTAGTAGTGAAAATTAGTCAAAAAATGTGCGTGAGTAATAATTTCTATTCAAAACATGGATTGCCAGAGTAGTAGTGAAATCTCAAAAATATTGTTCGCGATGAATTTATGTTAACTATTGTCAGCTCCAAACACTGACATCAAAGAGATCTTTCATATTGCCTTCACCAGTTAGCACATCTTAGATTCGGGTAAATTATTTATATATCACTACCTAATATAGGGTGAGTAAATATGAATATACTTTAGATTAGTGAAAACAAATTTTACAGGCCTCTTGTTGTATTGCAAAATATAGAAGACGTGTTTTTACAAGCTTTATTTTTGTGTAAAGATTTGTTCCCAATTTTCTTGCCATGAACTACACATTAGGATTATAAACATTATAACCCTAAGCAATTGGAGATTTGAATCTTCTATTTTTCCAGGTCTGATTTTAATCATTTTCTACTTACATCTGAACATGTAACGCGGCTTATGTAGTATACAAAACACTTATTTGTATTCTCCAGTTTGTTACATATGTAGAATTAAAAGAGGATTACCAAAAAGACAAAAACCTTATTCTATCATACCTAATAAATCAAAAGAAAAAAAAAAAGAAAAAGAAGAGGATTCAAACAATTCATACTATTATTGTAAACAATAATTAAGATACAACAGATAATCGCTATTGAATTGAATCAAGAATAAAAAAAATTTATCAAATAAAAGCAATTGCTAGATAAAAAATTATTGAAGATTAAGAGTTAAAAAATTACCCCAACTCTTTGAAACCTCTGAATCAACTCTTGAATTGATATTAAGATCGAGTTAAGATGCAAGAGGAAGAGAGATATGCTGGTAGAGAAAATCGAGCAGGAAGAACTTTGCAAGGAGATAGCTTGCTTTCGCTTTAGTGAAAGCAGAATACTTTTTCTATTTTCCATACATAAGTAAGTCTTTACTAACCGAAGCCCATAACTTAAGCCCAACCGATGATTTAAGCTTAGCCCACATCTTAAACTTATGGCAAACTTAGATTTGCTGTGATCGAAGAAATCTAAGGGTTCAGATCTAATTTCGACCTCCAACTTGTAATCTGGTCCGTCCACTGTCAAATTTTATATAAGTTTGTCTCCCAAAGTTGAGATTGCCTTGTCCCTTATAACTTAGATATATATATATACTAGTTGTACCCGTGGCTTCGCCACGTTAGTTTATACCGTTCATTTTACTAATAATTTTTAGATTTTGTAAATTGCCAATGAAATTATAAATAAAAATTACAAATAGTATTTTTAATGAAATTACAAAATTATCAAATTTTTTTTTAATATATTTTATAAATTCCAAATATCATTTTTATCCAGATGCTTAAGCCGGTTTGAAGGCCTTTAGCAGTTATGGCCGTGGTTGGGATTTGTCGTTTCTTCGTGGTATAAACAATCACTTTAAACAGTGAAAACAACAAAAGATGTGCTTCAAATTCTTTGGCTGTTGAACAGTTTCTAACCACACTGGAATTGATGGTACCAAACCATCCAGTCATAAATTAAAACCTAATGGGTAGTAACATTTTATTAACAAAATGAATGAATAAATTTCAACAAACACAAAATGAAAAAAAATTGCTACCATATTAGGGAAGAAGTAAAGAATGAAGATTGAACATTGAAGAACAATTATAATGATATTACCAAAATTTGAAGAACAACTATTTTTTTCCATTTATCTGCAGCTGATATCCTATTGTTTATACCATCCATTGAGTAAGAATAATCTAGTCTATCAATTTATTTTTTATTTTTTTTAGAGCGCTTTCTTTTCCTGTAGAAGAAATATGTGTGAAAATCTGTGAAAAATTGCAACGGTATAATAATTAAAGCAATGTGGAAATAACATTATCCGTGGGTGAACTAATTACTTTGGCTCGGCTTCTTTATTTTGAGTTACAACATTGTTGGATGCATTCCTTTCAGATAATTCTCTTTCTCTTCGTTTACGTTGGCCTTCTTGATATTTGTTTCATTTAACAATTTGACTAATAAATATGGAGAAAATTGATATATCAATTTATTGTACCATACATTTTAAAAGCAAAAAAAAATAAAAAAAAAATAAGTTAAAAAGAATCAGCCAATATATAAATGGAACTACGCCTACAGAATATCAGTTATCTATTCTTTAGTCAATGTCTATATAGCGGTCTATGTAGTATGCATAAAAACATATGACATAATAACCAATTATAGTGTGACCATTAACTGAAAACTGTAAAAGGGTGAATGAAACTAATGGAAATAAAATTTTGAACATCAGTTATCTATTTGTCAGACATGAAACCAATTCTGTGGCTGACTAAATGTATATTAGTTAACAAAATATGACTAAATGTAGATGCAGTACAATGTCTCATCTATATTAGTTAATATGACGCCAAATTTGGTAAAGTTGTGGCTGACTAAATGTGTGATTGTTGCAAGTAGATTCTAAAACCTGTTGTGGCTTGCTTAGGTTTACACGGTAACAAAATATTATCGTGTAAATAATGACTTTGCTCAAACTAACTATCTCAGTGAAGGAGTGCATAATGGTGTCTTGGGACGACAGGAGAGATGACTTCAACAATTTGGTCGAATGAATTTTTGTTTTATTATCTAGATGGTTTTGTTTTTAAATTTTTAATTGGGACATTATTTTCACAGGAAATCGTTGTGAAGAAACTTTTCTCGGACACTCCCCGGTCCTTGAAAGAATTTTACAACGAATTCTGTTTACTAACCAAATTAGATCACATCAATACAGTGAAGCTTCTAGGGTTCTGTGCCGATCAAAGAGAAAAGTTTGTTGTGTATGAATTCCTGCAGTTCGGATCATTAGGGAAAAGCTTGCAAGGTGAGCATAGGTGTCTAATTCAGTGTGTGTTTTGTTTACCAAGTATGAACTTCTCTTGAGTTTAAATGGAGTGGAAATTTTGTTTTCTATGCATCCTAATTTTAATTTGATTGCATTTTATAGATGGTGGTGAGGAATTCACCTTTCTCGAAGACTGGAATTAGATAGTTCGAATTGCCCAGGGAATTATCGAAGGCCTTGATTTCTTATATAAGATGAATATTATTCACGGAAATCTTAGGTCCGATAAGATCCTTGTTGGCAGAGGACATATTGCTAAGATTTCATACTTCCGGATTGCAAGGGTTGGTTCTGCAACAGAGAAAAATGATGAGATGTACAATCTTGACATCATCTTGCTAGAGATCATCTTTGGGCGCAAAGCATATCCTGATGGGGATCTGGTTACTTGGGTAAGTTCTGCTTATACCAATATCTGGTCCACTACTTATTTCTAACTGCAACATGGTCCTATGGTCATTTGGACAAAATGAAATTTGCTTCCACCAAGCCAAGTGGTGTTATATAGTTTGGAACTAAATTTTTGTCATTTTGAGTATACAGGCAAGACCAAGGTTCAGGGAGCGTCATAACTAACCTGGTAAACCTAAGGCTTCATGGGAGATACCCTAGAAGAGGGCTAGCTGTCTTTGCAGTTGTAACTGAAATGTGCTTGAATACGCATAGGCAGAATCGACCTTCCACAAACACCATGGTCAATGCTATACAGTTTGTGGTGTATCAGTCATTGCGCTTCAATGCAAATTTGAATAGAGCCCAGCCCAGGAATGAGAAGCGGCCTGATTGTTTTTCATGGTAAGAGATGCCAACGTGTAATATCTGACAAACTACTTTAAAGATAAATTGTTCCCAGTAAGACTATTACTTCTTGCACAGTCAGGGTCAGATGTGACAGGGATAATTATTAGTGAAGGCACAGGTATAATCTAAATCTAGATGCAGTACAATGTCTCATCTATATTAGTTAATATGACGCCTAAATTGGTAAAGTTGTGGCTGACTAAATGTGTGATTGTTGCAAGTAGATCCTAAAACCTGTTGTGGCTTGCTTAGGTTTACACGGTAACAAAATATTTTCTGCCAATTATATTAATATAAGAAATAGAAAATAATATTTAGAATAACAAACCTTAATCCATTATTGCTTGTATTCTTCAATATTTGTCCCTTTTCTCTTATCCTCCTTTCACGTTGCGCTATTTTGCGTTTATTAGGAGCTAACTCTTCAGAAACTTCATTATTTTTTTGTCTCTTTGATGTTGTATTATTTTTTTGGCTCATTGATTCTATTAGTCTCCTTTTACGTTGGGCTTGTTGACGTTTATTTGGAGTCAACTCTTCTGTAGTGGTGAGACTTTTGCTTTCTCTGGTTCTCTTTGCTTCCTACCATATTCTTCAGAATTTGTCGTATATTGCATTGTCTGTAATGATAAACACAATTTAAGAAATATTAGAGTGTGCATATAATAAAAAATGTATGTAATCGTTATTGATAATTTTCTTTATCTCTCTCTTTCAACTTAATTATATTACATTACAATGTAATATAAATTATATGTCTATATTATCAATTCTTAATTATCAATGTAATCGTTATCCTCTTTTAAAATATTAGAGTGCACATACAATTATATGTCTATATATAATAGTTTAAGAAATATTATTGTTTCTTCATATAAGTTATATGAAAATTTATAACGATGAGCACCAGATATGTATAATAACCATTCTACGTAAAAAAAATTGAGATTTACATCGATCTATTGTACATGAATTTTCCTGTACAGTCGTAAACACATGGCACATGCCTAGAATTGCACAGGGTACTTGGATTGAATCACCTAAAAAAGTTAAAATTATACCTCTCATAAGAATTGTACAGGGGAAGCCTAGAATTGCAGGGGTCTCGGATCACCAAAATAAGTTAAAATTAGGTATCTCATAAAAATTGGATAGGTGACTATCTAAGAAAAAAAATTATACATCTTCATAAGAAATTTGTTTTTGTCAACATATAAGATATGAATATATACCTGACAAAATTTGAGAAATTTGAGATAAGAAATTTGTACCTGACAAAAGTTTTGTAGAAGTCTTTGTGATTGAGATCGATTTGTTTGATTTTGTGTTTATTCGAAAAGCTTTGATTAGGTTTGTTGATTGGGTTAAAACCATTATATAGAAGTGAAGGAAGAAGAAGTAGATTAATTTCCATTATAAATCAATTTCTTATTTCTTTTAAGTGAAGAAATAAGAAGTACAATTTGTATTATAAATCAATTTCTATTTTTATTTGTATCTACCCCTAGTAATTTAAAAGGTGGGAAAAAAAGCTTATTTTCTCACTTGAGTGAGAAAATAACTTAAACATTTTCTCACCTCCTACAAACCATTGGATTGATATTGAAGGATATCTAGCCATTGATTACATTATGATTATACATTTGAAGTTTTAAATTGTTGCTTTCAACCTTGATGGTGGTAGATATGGAGTTTTGGGTGGTGGTTGGTTTCAACTTTTGTGTGGTGAAATCAAACATTGAGTTAGTGGGTTTATTGTTTTGTGAGTGGATTTAAAGTTTTGAGATATAGGTATTCGGGTTTTTAGTGGTGGAGATCAAATTTTAAGGTGGTGGTTGGTGTATTTTCATGATGTTAAGTCAAATTTAATCATTTAAATGATGAATTATATATTGTTGGTGTTAATTTCATGTTTTAAACTTGAAAATTTAACATTTTGATTTCAAAATCTATGATTGTGAAGGTTGATTTCGAAGTTTAGGTGATGGATCTATGATTTTGGTGGATTATTTCATCAATTTCTTTTTAATTTCTTAATGTAACTAAACAAAACATGTGAAAAAATAATTAGAATTCTCATTGTCAATCAAACACCCTTATTTGATCAAGTGAGAAAACTTAAAAATATTTTCACACTGAAGTGGGAATTTTTTTTAAGTTATTCCCACTATAGTAGGAAATTAATTAGAATGCCCAATGAAATAATTCCCACTCCCTTTTTTTCCACTCTGCAATCAAACATACCCTAATTGATTTGAAGTTGTAATTGATTTGAAGTTGTGAAGGAGTCGGCTTTGAAGTGTAGGAAGATTGGAACAAAGGAAGAAGAAGAAAAAAAAGTTTTAATATAAAAAACTTATACACATAATTTCCTTGTTAAATCTCTTTAATCTAAGCCTCCTATCAAAATTTCACATATGGATCTCAAGGCTATCCTAACCATTGAACACAACTTAAGTTTGGACCCAAGCATTGATTTAATCTCACCCACAGATCTACTCTCACATAGATCTCAAGACGATCCTAACCATTGAACACAACTTAAGTTTGGACTCAACCACGGATTTAATCTCACCCATCTATTATTATCAACACATCTCTAGATGACCTCAAGGCTATCCTAACCATTGAACACAACTTAAGTTTGGACCCAACCATTAATTTAATCTCACCCACAGATCTATCATTATCAATACATTTCAAGATGATCTTAACCATTGAACACAACTTAAGTTTGGACCCAACTATTGATTTAATCTCACCCTTAAATCAACTCTCATGCACAGATCTCTAGATGATCTATACCCTTGTTTGTTTTATCAAGACAAACTGTGTTTGTGCCATCCTCACAGTATAATATAGATATGCACTCCACACATCTCACCTTTACTACTCTTTTACACACTATTGATGACAATGTAACCAGTTTTCAATTAATCTAGTAGGGAATGCACTTTTTGAGTTTCAACTATATATGCAGCAACTGATCAGTACTAAAAGATTAGAATCTTGCGACAAAAGTCTATTTAATTTTAGTGAGTTGTATAGATGGAATTTGCGAATGCATTTGCCCAATAATATAAAGAAGATCGACAAGACGACCTCCTAACGAACTGATCGATCGATCAGACTGTACTTCGAGTACCATGGATGATCAAACCTAGCCACAAGTTGAGATTGAATTATATATGTTTCAATATACTAAATTTGAAGGGGAAAAAACACTAAGGTCATGTGAAAAGAATGTGTTTTGGGTATAATGGATGAGGTATGGGAAAGGGGTGGGGATATATGGGGTGAGGGTCCAAGTTAACCAAATATGTGGTAGAAGCTAGGGGTGGTTGGTTAAGCCACATGATTTTTATAAATGCTTAGAGACAGAGAGGAAGGGTTGCAGGCAATGTATTCAAAAAATGACCAGGCAAACCTCTAAACAATTGTTCATATTGTCTCCTTGGCTGTGCAACTCTCATTGTCTGGTTATTTCTTATATCATGTGCCTACCAGCACGTATTCGTGGCAAAGTCTTGGCCATTGACGTCTCATCTTAGTTCATTGATGATGGATACATTTGCGTGTGTATTGTGTGTGCTGTGTGCATGAACTTTGTGTATACGGACATTTTTTGCATGGACAGGATGTCGATTTTGAATAATCAAAGTAAGTTTGATAACTGCATCGTTCGAATTGTCTCATCAAGTGTTCTACTGTTTGTATTAGTAGTGACCAATGTTTGTATTGGCAATTAGCATGGTGAAGTTGACCAATATATGATTGGTCGACATCACCACCTTTTAATGTATTATCACAATTTTAGTTTCCAAAACATTGTAGATAGTGCGCATTTCATATCTAAAAGTTGGTTATTTCTCTAATGGCATTATTGCCAACATTCAACAAGAGCAAGAATATAAGTGCTGTACGTCATTCCTTTCGTATTCCAGTTGAAATCAACAGCAATATGTGTGAATGTTACTGTTAACTCAATGAAGTTTCCAAAAGTACAGGGATGATTATAGACCTTTTAATTCTCTAAACATTCAATAAATAATTCATCTAAGTACTGTATTAACTTTCTCAATTTCAAATATTCAATTAACTATCATTTTACGGTCGATGATAGTTTTCAAGTACTATATATTTCTGTTTCCTATTAATTAACTTTATATGTTCTATATTTGCAAGTTCTGGAAAGATATATATTAATTATAGTTCATGATGAGCTTAAAAGCGAAAGCTGATTTAAGAAAATACCAAATGAGAGGAGAATGGTAAAGTCTTTAGGGTCTAATTCACACTGCACGTTATTCTTTCGAAAGCAACCATTGTTGTTGTTGGAATGTTGGATTATGAGTGAATACAATTATGTTAGGTTCAAGTCGTTTTCGATCAACATAGTAAATGAAGCTTGACTTATTGATGCATCTCTCTAAAACAGTTTTGTGTATGTCCCCTGCACTAGCTTTTGATTTGATTTGCAGTGATATCAGCTACAGATTGTGAGAGCTCCAAAGATTTGAAGACTAGCTACCATACATGTCCTAACACATCACAAATTATGAATTTGGTATGATTTGGTATAAGGTATGAAAAGTACGCGAACACATACATGATTTTTGAACAAACAATATCTTACATGCAGAATCAGAATTTTAACGATTAACCTAACAATCTACCTTATCTTTCTTATTAAAGAAAAATTGTCTGCCATCTCTCTTGTCCTTATCTTTCTCCATAAAACCGAATTTCAACCAATCAAACACACCCTAATTTATTTTTAGTGCACGTTGATCTTAGCAACACCATCTGGTGACGACAGCCACATTATATTCAAGCGTTACAAGAGCCTACCTCAGTTTTTTTTTTTTTTTGATTGACAAGCAGGGTTGAGGGGACCCTACCCCTTTAAATTACATGAGGAAACTTATATCAAACCATCAGCTGTTGACATGTTTCGAACCCACAACCTCTCCACTTTGTGAGAGGGATGCCAACCGTTAACGTTGAGCCACAGGCTCATATGCAGAGCCTACCTCATTGGCATATTAATACTTAGTAGTTAGTTCTGTCGGCAGTAGTTTTTCTTAGTGACTGTTCAAATGGTTGTAGTCTTTAATTTAGAAGCAGAGTGCTGCTAGGCGCGAGTCTAGGCAGCATTTGGTGCCACGAAACTAGGCACGAGCCTCAGTACCCTACGTAGGGACACCAAGGGCCGGGAGTCTAAAGCCTATGTGACGAGCCTACGTGCTCTTTTGACTACATAAACTAGTGTAACCAATATGGTTTGGCATCACCACAGTTTGGTTTCTTTCAGTAAACTCCCATCCCCTCAATAATTTAGTAAGTGAAATCAATTTCTGTCAACAGATTGAGTAATCTTGATATTGAAATAGATTAATAAAAACCCCCAAATATTGAGTTAATAATATTCACCCATAAAAATGATAAAAATTGAGCTAACATAGTAAGAGTTTAGTGGACAAGACAGACTGACAGAAAGAGCTTTTACAAATTCAAATTCTAAATCCTGACCGAGAACCATGTCAAGAATAAGCGTAACATACACTACACTGCATAATATGGCAACAGGCTTAAAACTATTACTTTCATGGCGAATTCACTCAAGTTTCCATTGTATATGGCTTCCAGAATGGATCTTTCCTACTAAAGTACCTGCCCACCACTCTTTCATCCAAAATATTCATTGTTTCATCACATTTGATACACCTCGGCGTCTTGTACTGGTTGACAGATGAACCTTGAGAGACGCAGAAATCCATGAGTGCGTCAAATGTCCCGTGTTTCACCACTCTTATTTCCAATGGCCCAATTGACTTGTCTTTGCTCCTACATCTCCTATACACATAATCAAGTGATTCTTCCACTGTTTTGAAGCATTCTTCCATTACAGCAGTATTGAGATCAGATATATCTCCACTGCCTATCATTTTTAGTTCCCAGAACAGGACATAGTGACCGGGGATTGAGGAAGTGTCGGGGTAGCTAGTGTACTCAGTGAGAATGCAACCGAGCGATTCTAGATGGGACTTGGCTTGTGTTATTGCATTTAGGAGGTCATCTTCATTGGTCTTGTCTGTGTCGATGCTTAATACAACATTTCGCCGGTGTATAAACCTGAACTGTGGGGCATTGTTGTAGAACCCTGTCACCATTAGAATGTCTCCAACTCTGTATCTGTATAGGCCTGAGCGGAGAAATTGCAAGTTGCTTGAGTATGAACATCATATAATGCTAAATTGAAGATGAGACTTTTAATCGGCACTAAACAACTAAAGGTGTGTTAATATTCTCACTGTATGATGTAGCTTAAAAATCATGTTAAACAATCAAAACCTTGCTCTTAATAAGGTTAAACTAATTGCATAAGAACTGAAAATAAATTTGGTCAGATTGATAAAGGTATGCTAGATGAGTATAAATAGAAAGTGGTAATAGATATTCAAAGAAATGTTACCTGTTAAGGTTGTGACGACGAGTTCATAATATTGGCCGACTTTAACATTAGCAAGATCCACTGCTTCTTCCTCATCTTTTGAGAAATTGTCAGAATTTCCATTGCATTGGACACTTTGGTTTACTTCTCCGTGGTTTTTTTCGACAGGGAGGAATTCAAAGTAGGCCATATTTGGGAGGAGTGTGTAGGAAACATCAGATGGTTTACTTAGTGGCTTCAGATTGATTCCAAAATAGCATTCAGACGACGCGTACATTGTCGAAACAAGAGGTAGCCCACCACTGTAAAACTCAAGCATAGGGATGTATTGGGCCATGGAACCTGTCACTATAACCTCAACATACTTTGTTCTAGGCCACAACCTTTTGATAATTCTTTCCCATGTGTTTTCAGTACATTCAGACTCAATCAAATCAGCCAATTTTGAGTTGGGATGTCTGAGGATATCCATTACAGCACGTCGACAATTAGAATCAGTAATCCAGTCACTGACAATGCCCATCCTAATGTTAGAACATAACTCTTTCCAGTGATCCTCCAAAAACTTGATTGCCCTGAGGAAAGCTGACGCAAAAACTGCACCAACTCGAAGAACCTCATCTCGTTGAATCAATCCACAAAGCAATTGACAATACATGCTTTGTTTACCATCTGAGCACAAGATGGTATCATCTGGACTAGTGTAAATATTGAACTTGTTGAAAGGCCGTTTTCTAAAGTTACTACTCTTGTAGTAACTCGTAAGTACTGGTCTTGCTGTCAAGCCAGAGGGGGTGTTGATTTCTGGTTTGATGAACAAGAGGTACATACCCTTTCCTTGGTCCAACCCATCCACATACCTGAAACAACATACATAGTTTATTCTAAAGACTTGTGAAATACTTAATCTCTCATGTTCCATATTGAAGAGAAAAGTTTTCTTACTTGTTCATTACAGGCACCAAAAGATTATATAAGAAGGTCTTTCTGTCTAAGTCTTCGGCAGTGGTCGGCATCATCTTTGGCTGACCACCTGAAGTTCCTGAGCTGCATGTAGCATAGGTAGATTGCATTATTAACAGAATTCAGTAAGCGTAACGCAATGTAATATATGTATATACAAGAGAATATAGGTTTGTACCTTGTGAGGAGCTCTGAGATGGGTTGATTTGATATGATTGAAGACGGATCCCCATTCGCAATTCGCTCAATATAAGGCTTAATATCATCATAATTCACAATGGGAACTTTCTTCTTGAACATCTCCTTATCGAAGTGTCCATCAAGAAAGCCTGCTAGATATTCAGTATCTGCATTTTGTGTTGCTATCTCATTTAGAATCTGTTGTTGAAATTGGTCTACATTGGTGGTCAGGTCTTCAATAAGCTTCATACCACCTTCTTTATCATGAGGATCACAGGTTAACAACATAGTGGGGAATAGTGCAATATAACTACCTAGCTAGAAATGGAATTTTGTTGTTATAAGATGACAGTAAATGAAAGATTACATGAACTTCTGTAATGAGTAAAGACCATCAAATCCATTAGACTAGAGAATCCTCTAATAATAAATTAAAAGGATCTTATCATTCAAAGTACACAAGAAAAATGATGCACAGAGGACAGATTATATTGAAAGAGTTAAGAAGAACCATCTTCAACAAATAAGTACACTTCTCTCTCATATTTAACACATCCCTTCTTCTCTCTGATCTCTCTCTCCCCTGGAAGTGGGTTTCTGTTTCTTGGTAGCTGCTGATAACAGAAGAAATGATTAAATAACTGGTTTTGGAGGGGATTTTGGGAATTGATGTATTTCAAAGAAAATAATTGATAAAAATAGGAGGAAATGTAGGGAAAATAGAAGCTAGAGATGTCCTACACACATGGCCTTGTCTGGAAGGCTGTGATATCACTTTATTCATGAATTAATGCAGGTCAAAAAAATATATACAAATTTAGTTTTCCTTCCATTGCTGATCTATATACATTATACAACATGATAAGTTACCTTAGCTTAAAAAATAGTTTCATCCATAACAGATTTGAATATGAAATGTGCTGATGACCCAATCAAAAACTATCAATCAACATTCTGAACAAATTCTAAAATCATCATTATATTATTATATATTAATGTAGGTTCAAATTAAAAAAAAAAAAAATTGATTCACAAATAATATAAAATCCAGGTAACTATGAAACACAAGTCTTCAATAGTTTGTGGTAATGTAGAATGAGTCATGGCTAACTAGTTCTTCTATCTTTCTGAAGTTTGGGTGGCATCACACATGGTGATATCAGATATGCATGAGAACACTGTAGATTACTCTTCCTATGACTTCATCAAGGTGAAGATTGCCATTTTTTTTTGGCTAATAGTGAACAAAACAAAGAGGTTTGTTTTCTGTCAGTTTTAGAGATTTCATGGTGACAACTGGCTGTCTGTAGGAATTTTGGATGCTTCCACCAAAACTTCACAGATGTGAACAATGACCCACTTCTGATTAGAAAAAGGTAATAATTGATAAGTTTTCAAGCTAACCCCATATATTTTCTGAATACTTATAAGCAAGAATAGTTCAATATATATATATATCAGAAGAGATATTCCAGATTGTTAGCATAAGAATTAAAGCTTCAAACTTACTATTGTGTCACAATTATTTTCCTTTCATGAAAACTTGTTGATATAGACCTTATTAAAGCATACATATGTAATAGTAATACTGTATGATGTTGAATCTAATATAATGGCTGGATCCCATATTACCTGCCCAAGAAATTTTGTCTCACCATTGTCATGGATCAGTTATAGAGTCAGATATAAATATCTAACAAATAATTTGAGTTATTCCTTATTTAAATAATGGAAATTTCCCTTAACTAATAGAAAGTCACACACACAATTTTAAAAGTTAGAAACATACCATGCAAATATGCAATACAGTTCTGAATTGAAACCTGTTTCCTGATCAGTTATTTATTTTTATTTTTTTTGGTTAAATAACTCATTCACTACATGCATATTATTGTTATCATTCTTTTTTTCTGCTTTCTTATAGAATCTAGCTCATCATTCATTATTATTCAAAAGGATAGAATGGCAAGAAGATACCAATCTAAGAAAAATATATACTATGCTGAATGATATACATGTTTATAGATCACCTGAAGTGAACAGGGCAGCTGACTATATATATTTAGCTAGCCTTGTTACTGATCCCTTGACCCTTATGATGATGAATATTGTAACAGATGTGTCCAATGGAAGGGATTATGCATGTGAGATTTAGTATGATCAGAATGAAAATGAAGAAATCAGACAACTGAGAGAAGTATTGTTTACTTGCAGAGCCATACAGATAAAGCATTTGTGGACAACAGGACAAGGGTGCATGTGTATTCAAACTATTCAAGTCACTGTAAAACTCCTGTCAAGTTCAACATGCCCACACATCATGAACAAATTAAATTTGTGATTAACTTGATGGTGTGGTGACAGGGCAACATAAGCCAAATATACATAGTGTTGAAACTCAAGTCAAGTCTCAGCTTATTATACACACAGTATATTTTAATCTTACAGGATAGAGCTTAGAAACAGGATAAAGCTTAGAAGGAATTTATATTAATGAACATGTGAGAATGCAACAAAAGCCAAATAATAGTTTACAGAGAAGAAGCAAGTCAAAGTCAAAGGTGGTATTAAATTCCTTAGAGATAAACTAAACCAAGTAAAACCCTTATACTTATATAAGTGAGTTAAGAGAAAATATAAATTAAACAAGTTTGTTTCTTATTAGTTTGTTACAAAGAATGCGGGATTTGCTAGATTTTTAGTCTGGTTTTAATGTTTTAATAACAAACAGAGAAAGTGTCTTCTAAGGGGGACAAAGTTCCATTGGAAAGGGCAGGAGAAAAGGACCATAATAAAGGATACAATGCCTGTAGACTGTAGTAGTATCTGATTACAGACTTGTAATACTAATAACAAACAGAGAAGGTTTTTGAGCTATTTGATTGAGAATCACTTTTCTTTTTCTTATTTTTCCCTTTAATTATCAGAAAATTATCATGCCTAAAAACAGATAAAATCCTACAAAAGAGCACCATATGCTGCTGCATGCATGGTTAATCCTTACAGGATAACAATAATATGTGGACTTTTTTTAAAAAAAAAAAAAAAAAAAAAAAGAAAAAATAACAATAATATGTCAATATTTGACGTCCACATTTAACTTTTTTTTTCTTTTCATGTGAATGTATGTCAAAGTTGAAAGACCTATATAAGTATGTCAAAGTAAAAGGGCCAAAATTCTGCAGGTCAAGACTATGGTTCAGAATGTCAAAGTTGAAAGACCAGGAATTCTGCGGGTCAAGATGACTGTTGACCATGTCAAAGTTGAAGGACCAGGAATTCTGGGGAGAGAGGTGCAGTGGAAAGAAATAAGGTCTTAATTTTTTACATAAATAGGACTATCCTAGAATCCAAGCCTGCATGTCCCCTTTAAAACCCACAAGATCAAGAGTCAAGACCCTAGAAAAATCCAATGAAGCCAATAACCACACTACAATGCCCCAAAAACACTAGGACATCATATTATTATTAGAGGCCCAACTGGGCATTATTTAGTCCCACAAACCTATACAATCTCTCGGGAAATCCATCTGCATTACCCACTAAGCTATTAAAGACTCCCAAGTCCCCACCCCCTAATCAACATTAGCAAAATGTATATGTTAAAATGAAAATCTGAAATTATAACTCCCCAAGGCTACATCACCATATTCCTGACAATACTACACCCCTCATAAAACTATCTTATGATCGTTGCTACATCTCCGTCGCCTCTACTTTACCAGAGCAATCATGTGGCTCGTTCGCTTTCGCTTTGGTCCACGGTTCACCTAAGTAGCAACATCACCTATGCTTCTGGTTTAAATTGTTTTCCCTTGATGCATGCAGTTTATCAATACTACATTGTATACATTATATAGAGCCATAAAATTCAAGCTGTGTTTTGTCTTCCTGTGTTTTGGCTTAATTCTAATAATCCATCAACCTAAGGGTCTCCTTCAAGGCTTCAAAGAACAAGTAGTAGTACTTATCCTTCAAATAAACAAATCATTCCTTCCACCATTTCATTTCATGGTTTATCTTGAGGAAAACTATTAGTAATACTTCTAGCTGTGCTAGGAAAGTAGGTAGCAAGTGCTTAGGGATTGATTAATAAAGATTATTGTCTAGCTATCAGAGATTGTTTGATTTATTAAGTAGTTTGATTATGAAGAACTAGCTAGTTAATGAACAAGATGAACTAATTTATTCAATAAACATTGAAAAGACGACACGGGGATCAAACAGACCCAATCAAAGTGGGTTAGTCAATAGATTAGGGGCACCAAAACCACATGATATGCCTGATAATGGTTCTTGGGTCTCACATTAATTATAAAAACATCGACGAAAATCACCAGATCCGATATAAAATAATGTAAAAATATGAAATTATCAAGTTGTGGGTAATTAAAACAATAAAATCTAAGGGGGACATGCTAGATGAACAAAACTGCAAAAGAGTAGACCTAAGTATAATTAGCTCTAATAATAAACTTGGTCAAAGAAAACAAATCTAACAAGAAGCACATGGGTAGTAGAGTAGCCCATAATCATAAATTATTGGACATGATTAGCAATGGCCCAGATCCGATTTGAAGTCAAGCTCAATACAATAAGGCATGTTATGTCATCTTTTTAGTGTTAGTTTAAACTAAAAATAAAATCCAAATCTTTCTCCCAGAACAAGCACATGAGATTGAAATTCTCAAACACAAATGAAGATGATTGCACATGGAGATTATTTTAGATGTAATGAAAAACACAATTTTATAGCTATGATGATATGAATATTTGTGGTTTTGGTGGTGATTGATTGCCTGATTGGTAGGGTAAATTAGCCTAAATTCTATATCATTGTCAAATAATGTGTGAGCTGGGCTTGGACCCTGCAGATCTTGACATCTTAACATCTGGATCATTACCAAACATTGGGGTCGGTATCGGTCAAGCCTTGGTTAGACCTCTTTGTTCTGATTTTAACCAAACAAATTGTTGCTATTTTGACCATATAGAATGAGCATTGTGTAGTTTCCTTAGCTGGCTTTGTTAACTTAATAATAAATAAGTCCGTCGCGAAAGCCCAACCACTTTATTCTTTGAGAAAAGCCCTGCCTAAAGCCCAATTTAGTGGTTGGAACCATAGGTGAAATTTTCGATATAATCCGAATATCCGACATTGGAAAAACCGGAATATTCCGCGAATATCCGGACCCCAATGTCGGATATGGAAGGTTTGGCAAAAATAATTTTCACAGAATATTTCGCGAATATTCGCGAAAAATTCAAAAAATTGGGAGGTTTTCTGCTATTGTCGTGTTTTTCTTCTGGTTTCAATGTATAAACTTATAATTAAAAGAAAAACATACATTGCAAATTAAACACGCGACAAATCATACAAGGAAGCTAAGACGGAACTATTACACAAGATAGTTTTACTCATAGGTGAAAAAATCGTAAATATCGGGTGGATATTCATGGAACTTTTATTTGTTTCTAATATAAGAACTAAACACAAACGACTTCATAACAACTCAACCCATAATTATATTTTAATAATCAAAATAAAAGACATGCTAACCCCAGAATGATAGACGCCCCAAGTCAAACCGATGAGCTTCGAGTCGCATACGTGTGGGGACGAACTCAGTACAGTAGTATTCCCATGACATTATTTGCTCGTACGACCTGAATTGGTCAATATGTATATCATATGCATCTTGATCAATACAATACGGAGCAAATGATTCAAAAATAGGAAATCCCGAGTATTCTCTCTTGGGAAGTTGAATCATTTGCTCCGTATGGGAACTTCCAACCATAGCAAATGATTCAATAATGTATGTTGAGAGTATTCCAGCTCCAGTTTATCCTGTGGAATGCATTGTAAGGTGCAAAACCGCGATACCTACATGCATAAAAAACTGCTTTGGTTCGGGAAGATCAACTAGTAACGGAGGATCAAATAACAGTAATGGAAGATCAAACAATAACAGAGGGTCAAACAGTAATGGAAGATCAAACAGTAATAAGGGAGGATCAAATAGTAATGGTGGACGCAAATATTGTATTATTCCATGCAAAGAAGATTACTTGAGTTGTGCCAGGAAATGTGTTCCTAATAAAGGTCACAGAAACAACCATCACTCTTAAAACAGAATAAAAAGGATTAAATAAGTTGCAGAATATGGTGTTGGCATGGATTACCCCTTTAATAATTTGATACATGTATCAATGTATGGATTAAATAATTGTAATCACATTATTATCATATAATAAAGATATAACTGTGTCAATGAAGTACTAAGTGATATGTCACCATTTCTCTTTCTGTTTCCTTTTGCAAGTTATGTTTGAACTGCTGATTTGTATTTGGTAGTATTAAGTGCACCTTTTATTGAGGAGCTTTCAATGGACCAGGTCAAGAACAAATGTAATGTAAGTTTACTATCATGCCAGGCTCGAAAGGCTCCGGTCCTTAATCAAACCCTATATCATTTTCTTGGATTAATTGGATGAGAATTAGTTTGAAGCAAGTACCAAGAGTTAAACTGCGAATGAACAAAGAGTCCAAAGACTTCCACTAGTTTAGTGAGTGTATTGACTGTGACACTCTTGAAAAGGAGCATCATTGAGAGCAGATAATTTAGATCGAAAATGTTATAATGGACCTATACAAATTGGTAAACGATCGTTCAATTAAGTTTATTCCCAAATAAACAAGGATTAAGTCTACAGTTGGAAGGAACAGAGTATGTTTGCAGGTGGCATGGTGACAGCCTTACAGGGTACCTAGGTTGCTACAGTGCCTGGCCTGCTGATGCTGCTGAGACTCGCAGAGAGTCAGGACAGGTGCTAGATATATGCAATACAATCGGGAATGCGCTTACCCAAATGATATGATATGGTCTTCGTCCTAGCTCACGTACGGCTCACATTTAGTATATGGATACAAGGGCAACTATGACTTGGCTCATAGAATATGATTCTGAGTTTTCCAGCAAGAAGAGTGGAATACATCCGTAATTGCTCAAGTCACATTCCAGCAATAACCTAGATTAATCGCGATACCTTGACACATAATGAATTTATTGGCTGATAAATTGCAATAAATCTGTAAAACTGGCCTAATCATAGTAATAGGTACTCTGGTAGCTAATAATTAAGTTCTTTGCGATATGAGTATAGAAATTTGCTTAACCTATTTCTTTTATTTCATGGCCCAACCCTTCAGAAACTTTGGAATAAGCTCATAAGCCACACAGCAAGATCTACTCAAATTTTGAGTCATCACGGTGTTAAGGAGTGTCTTGGTAAATTTGGCGCCCGGGACTTAAATGCAAAATTTGGCGGCCGGGACGTAAATCATATGTCATCCTTTTACTAGGCGTTTGGATAATATGGGGTATATGGAACAATATATCATCTTCAGATGGCAGGAGCAGGACCTCACGACAGACTCTGGGAGTAGACCTGAAGAAGTTTCACATGCATGATTGCTGACCTGCTGCTTCATTGAGAGGAACTTGTTCATGATAATTGGTGACAGAGTCAGCAAGGAAAAAGGAGTAGTGGGAAGCAGCTGCCAGAAACCTTAGCACCACGGCTGCTGCTGGTTCGTTCTATTCTTTGGGTGTTACAACTATTAAAAAAACAGCTGAAGATGGGCTTGAGGTAATGAAGTGTTGGTTTCAACACATGCCATGTCTTAGTGGTGCTGTTATAGTGTGCAACTTAGCACAACTGCTCTATTGATATGTTGTATTTTCCCATTAATTTCTTGAAGTGAATTGAACTTGAGCCAGTAGTGGACTATTCCTTGATGCAAATGATACGCTCGGCTTAGCCTAGATCCTGTGGCTGGGTGGTGTGATGGGGAGTGCAAAGTCTTATTAGGGAGCTAGGGTTGATACCCAGTTCGCTGTTCGTGCAATTTACTTCATTGTATACAATTCATTTTGCCATATAAGTCAGGATATTCCTGTACTTGATCAAAACAAAAGAAAAAAAAATATTCGCAAACTTAAATACATTTTTTGACTAAATAATTAATTTTAAATCTTGTATGAGAGTTAAATGTATCACATAACTAATTAGTTCCTACATTACCAAAAAAAAAAACATAACTAATTAGTAACTCCATAACTACAAACTTCTTAGTAATCATTTATCATGCTAAATTTGACGCAACTTCAAGGCTTCAACAACTTTGAGCTATAAAAGTCAGAAGATAATATGATTGCAGATAAGGAAGAAAATCAATTACGACAACTCGCCAAGTACCTGAATGCAGCAAGTCATGCTTCCGGAATGCAATAGGATCTGTTTAGAAACGTATGTTAACAGATTTCATTGGCATCCCCTTATAAATACCTCTAAAGGATCACAACCCTGCATCAACAAGCAGAATCACACTAATTAGCCACACCAATTAAACCACTTGAACTGATCTAAACTCTTATCTATGGCTTTTTCAATGGATATAGCCAAATCATCCAAACCTTTAACAGTCTTGCTACTTACTGTGATGTTGCTAGTGAGGTCCATCATGCATGTTCAGAGCGCTCCAACACCCACACCTGCACCCGGGCCTGCTCCTACTCCCACTCCTACTCCTACACCTACACCTACACCTACTCCTACTCCCACCCCCACCCCCACCCCCACTCCTACTCCTACTCCTACTCCACCTGCTGTTAGTTGCATTCTTAAATGCAGAACTACGACCCTTCCATGCATAGAAAAGTGCGTCAAGTCAGGAGCACCAGCTGAAAGATTTAAATGTATTATTACATGCCAGGAAACATTCTTGACCTGTATGACCAAATGCATTCCAAACGAAAGCACAAGAACCATGCAACATGTAATTAATTCCTAAAACAGAGACAAAAAGGAATGAATTAATTTCGTCTAAATAATATGGCGATACCATTACACCCTATTATTTGATGCATGTATTATCAATTGATTAAATAAATGTATCACCTTTACTTATATGAGCTTACGAGGATTTATATGTCACACTCTCTCTTTCTATCATTCATTATTTCGGATTTATATGTCACACTCTCTCTTTCTATCATTCGTTATTTCAGATTTATATGTCACACTCTCTCTTTCTATCATTCGTTATTTCGGTAGTTCCAGCATTTTCTCTTCGATGTTTTTATATATTTATTGCAATAAGTAGTGTTATGTACAGGGAATTAATCCCAGTACAACTTCAGGAGTTGAAGGTCATCAATGCACCAGGATCAATTGGACCAAATATTGTTAATCAGTCAAGGCCTTATATATAGCCTGATGATCCCTTAGATTTTTTTTTTCGGTAGCAGCCAGAATGCACCATTGATTGTCTATCCATGACACATCTGTTTGTACTTTTTTTTTTGCTAAAGGTAATTTTTGTATTGAAATAAAAAATAAAGAATTACAGCAGAATTAAACATCACTGAATAGAGACTAGCATAACACTAGCTCTTCACAGCCTAGGTAGTTAGCACAGAGCTAAAACCTTTACACTTAAGAAAATCTAAAGTAGGTATAATGTGGGTTTTCTAGAGCCAGAGCAAATGGGGTTTGGAGGTTCTTTGTAAATACATTACATGAAAAAGATAATTTCGAGATGGAGATTGCAAAAAATGAGTAAGTAGATACATGAATTTTACGTGGTTCGGCAATGGTGCCTATGTCCACGAGAGAGACAAGAATTATTTTATTGATATGCGATGAGTAGAGATAAGAGGAGCTAGAGAGAGCTTGATCCATTTTACATGAAATAGATCCCTTTATATATATAGGGAATTACAATTGAACACATGTGTGATATTTGAACCCCTAGGTTACAAGGTTGACACATTTGTGAACTATTGGAGCTGAAGCTACAAGCCCAAGTGTGAAATGGGCCTATTTGTTTAAGGCTCGTTATTGAATACTAATAGGGTTTCTCTACAATAAAGAAACCTTAAGGATTCCAATCTCTCTACCACCTCCATTGCTACTGCGTGAAGGAAGGAAACCTTTATCTTCTCTTTTCCAACAAGTTCTCCATTGATTGATTAAGAGCTACTTCTCAGAGAGAGTCTGCGAAGTGAACCATGGTTATATCAAGTAAAAGACTACCCGGAGTGCAGTTGTAGGTGTTAACATCAGAGATTGAGTTAGTCAAAGTTTGCTACTGTGTGTGTAATACTTTTATTGATACAGTGGATTGTTTATCGTTTGAGGACAGTCGTGGATGTTTTCCGGTTTAGGGTTTTACCACACGTTAAATATTATGTTGTCTCTTGCATTACTTTACGTTATTGTTTTCTATTAATTATCCATTAGAACTTTACACTACTTGGGGATTACAAGTGGTATCAGTCGCAGGGGGCTTTGCTTAAGAGTTTAATTACTTGAAGCGTAGATCCTTAGTGTGTTCTTATGGATTCTGATAAGTTTGGGACTAATAATCGTCCACCTCATTTTGATGGAAATAACTTTGCTCATTGGAAAGTTAGAATGATTGCTTATCTCCAGGCTTTAGGTGAAGATGTTTGGCTTGCTGTTGATGAAGGATGGAAACATCCTCCTACTACTACAGGCACCGGTGATGCTGCTGTTACATCAATCAAACCCAGAAACACATGGTCGGGTGTTGAAAAGATCACATCCACCTGCAATAATAAAAGTAGAAATGTTATCTTTATGGCACTAAATGCTAGTGCTCGTAGGGTCACTAGATGTGAAACCGCAAAGGAGGCTTGGGATAAATTAGTTCGTACCCATGAAGGTGATTCTGTTGTCAAAGAAAGTACGATTGAATTATTAATGACTCAATTTGAAACCATGAAAATGGAGGATTCTGACACTTTTGATAAGTTCTTTATTAAGTTGCAAGATGTTATTAACTCAAGTGCTGCCTTAGGGGTACCTTTTTCAGATACACAGGTTGTTCAAAAAATTCTCCGTGTTTTGCCTACTCGATTTCGCTCCAGAAAGGATGCTATTGTTGAGAGCAATGACATTAAGAAGATGTCTATTGAAACATTGTCTAGCAAACTAAGAACCTATGAGCTTGAACTTCAACTTGAACATCCTACTCCGACTAAATCCTTAGTTTTTAAGGCATCATCTACTAATGATGTATCTGATTGTTGTTCTGATGATGACCAGGTGTTGCTAGATGAACATATTGCATTAATATCTAGGAGTTTTCAAAAGGTTCTCAAATATAGACAGAACAATGACTCCAGGAGGCGGGCTTCTGCTTCTTCGTCGAATTTCCCTAAAGCTCGTTCGTTTGACAAAGGTCGCTTTAAGTGTTGCTCGAATGCTAAGTCTGTTGTGTGTCAAACTTGTGGCATCCGTGGTCATGGTTCATTGGAATGTTGGAGCAACAAGATTATGGTCCCTTCTTCTTTGTCTCTTGCTCTTAATTATCTAAACTCACCACATTTACTTCCTATACAAGTACCACACTCTTGGAATGGTTATCCTAAAATACCTTCCACTTACCCGCAGTTTAGCTTTCAGGGTGCAGCTCCTCTTGGTACCACCACCTATCCTTGGGTTCATGCGTCTCAATTCTCTCCCAACATAGTTGCTCACACGACTGAGGTTAGCCTTGAGGAAAACTCAGTTTGGTATCTTGACAGTGGATGCTCACGTCACATGATTGGTGATGCCTCATTGCTCTCTTCTCTAGCTCCGTCCATCTCTGGTAATGTCACTTTTGATGATGGTAAGAAATCTCGGATTCTTGGTACGGGGATCCTATCTGGCATTGGTGCTCTATCTAATATCAGCACCTTATTGGTTCATGACTTACGCTCTAATCTGCTTAGTATAAGTCAGTTATGTGATGATGGTTATTGTGTGCTTTTTGAGAAGGATATATGTAATGCGTTTGATGGTGCGGGTACTTGCCTCTTGTCCGGTATTGTTCTAACAATCATTGTTATGTCGTGACTCTCTTCTTAGATCCGCTCTTTCCTACCCATTCCTTTGCTACGTGCTTCGTTTTTCTTCCTGTGTTCTTTTATGATTCCATTGTTATTTCTCCGTGTTGTGTGCATTCCTTGTTGGTCAGTCCGTTCTTTTTGTTTTTCTTGAGAGTTCTTCAGTGTCTTGGTTTTCCTCATCTTAATTTCTTTTTCTTTTAAATAAATAAAAAAGAAGGAAGGGAGCTGTGTGTTTCTCCGTGGTTGTGAAAAGTCTCGCATTTTCAATCTTGCATAGAGTGCATTGCCTATCTCTGGTAGTAATCTCGTGGGTTTATCAATCACAAGGTTTAATTTACTAGATAGCTCTTAGTGGACGTCATGCATCTTCGGTTTGTATCATGAACGTCATCTCTGCTATTCGCACTTACACGACTTGCTTTATTGTATGTCTTAGTGGGTACCATATGTTTGATTGCATTGTTTTTCTTGGGTTGTCATGCCTAGTCTTGCATGGTTTAAGTCGTCAGACTATGCCTTTCTCTGTCCTTGTGTTGTTTTTATTCGGTAGTGGTTAACAACTCACTATATCCCCAGCCTTATGCTTGTCTTGTGAGCATATGCATTTGGTGGAAAACCTATTGGGGTTGTGAGGGTCATGCTCTGACGGATGCACTCAAGAGATGTTAGTTCTTGTGTTGCACGTTATCATGGTGTTGCACTACTAGGTGTGGAAGAAATATCAAAAAGATGTAGGCTACACTCTACCTCATGTTGGTGAAAAGATGGAGGTAAATATCCCTCTCACGTGATAATGACCAAAAGAAGTAGGTAAAAATTCCTACCACATGTGGCAAAAAGTATCGTGAAGATGCACATGTCTTTAGTATTGAAGAAGTTTGATCAATATAATTCAAATGTTAGTTACTTCTTAAGTTGAAGGCATTGATTACTTAGTGTTTTGTATATGGACATCTTCTATCTGTTGGGCATAATCTCTCTTGCTTAAGTCCCTCTTGTACTTGGTGTGTGGTTCTTGGAGATCAATTCCATCATTCTTGTGGTGTGCTCTTTCATACCTGCTTAGTGTTGCATTTCTCACCCACTGCAAATGAGTTTATGATATATATACTATGTGCATTAATTTGTTTTTCTCTGGTTTC
Source organism: Aquilegia kansuensis (assembly GCA_020826895.1). Lineage (NCBI taxonomy): Eukaryota > Viridiplantae > Streptophyta > Magnoliopsida > Ranunculales > Ranunculaceae > Aquilegia > Aquilegia kansuensis. The sequence continues at coordinate 29,839,943 of CM037008.1, read as the reverse complement.
TAGTTTATTGCCTCTTGTTATCGACAACTTTGTGATGTCTATAGGACGGTTTGTGATGTGCTCTTATAGATTGTCTAGTTGTGGGAAGATTATTCTCCGTTTGCTTCTTTTTTCCTTTGTTGTTTTTCGTTTTTGAGACTAAAGAAGATTTTCTTCCTAATTGTCCCTTTTCTGGTCTTAGGTTGGGTTATTATGTATTTGATCCCTCTAGAAGATAGGTAATTAGAGTTTGGTCCATTCTGTATCATTTATTAGCGTTTGGTCCCTTTTCTGTTACTTGACTGTCAGTAGGGCTGCAATCTGAGCCGAGCGGCTCGGGCTCGGCTCGATAAAAGCTCGGCTCGGCTCGCTCATTTATCTAAACGAGCCGAGTTCGAGCCGGTTTTTGAGCTCGTCACGAGCCCGAGCCGAGCTCGAGCTCTAAATGAGCCGAGCCGAGCAACTCGTTAACTATGGGCTTGGGCAGTTGGGCTTATATCTCGTTAACTATGGGCTTGGGCAGTTGGGCTTATATCTCTTCTCTCTTCTCTCTTCAAAATGGCATCTACTTCTTCTTTCGTGCAGCTTGACGTCCTTACAGGAGCAGATGCAGGTGCAGATCCGGCAGCAACAATCCCACCAGGAGAAGAAGACAAGGTCGGTGAAAACAAGTTCAGTTTAATCATGAAAAAAAATAAAAATAAAAATTAATCATGAATATCTTGGTTTTGCAGAGAATAGTGTTTCTTTCTTGCTTAATGGAAATCAAATTACAACTCACCTTCACTAACAAGTAACAAGAGGAGGAGTTAATGAAAGATTTGAACGCAAGATTTCAACCAAATAACGCAGCATCAGAGAAACACACAGAAGAAAGAAAGATAAAAAGAAAGAGAGAAACAAGCAAGAAGAAAATGGATATTTTTTTTGTTAAAGCCTAACTTAGAGCCCAATTAAAAGCCCTTTACAAGCACGAGGCTAAGCCCATTAAATTTGTTCAATTAACATGGTGGTCGGTCGGGTGATTAGAATTTAGAAATCTCTTCGTTTCAACTTCAGACTCCATTAATGGCGACAATTGAGATACACAAAGAAGCTCAAGAAGACAAAATTACAAACAATACCCTCGAAACTCCTTCGTCTCTTATAACTGAAGAAGAAGAAGAAGATTTTGCAAAGAATCTCGAAGAAGCAGAAGATTCGAAGAAGATTCAAAATTATTGTGTGTTTGATCAAATCGGTGAATTAGTATTATAACGAGCCAAACGAGCCGAACGAGCCAGCGAGCCAAACGAGCCGAACGAGCCGAACGAGCCGAACGAGCCAGCGAGCCAAACGAACCGAACGAGCCGAAACGAGCCGAGCTCGAGTTTTACTGTTGGCTCGCGAGCCGAGCTCGAGCTCATAGTTCAGCTCGATCTTAATTTTGAGCTCGGCTCGGTTAGTAACGAGCCGAGTTCGAGCATACCTTAGCTCGGCTCGAGCGGCTCGAATTGCACCCCTAACTGGTGCTGTTTGTTTTCCATTAAGCAGGTCTGAATGACTGAACTTAACGGGTGGACCACCGTATTCAGTCTTCAGACTGTTTGTTTTTCATTATATGGTTCAATGCTTAATGGCCATTCAGTGATAAAATAGATTAAGTCGTTCAGTCCAATTTTTTTGCAGAATGAAACACTGAATTGCTTAACGGAAGAAAAAGTCCGACTTGACCTCTAAATTTCTCCGTCTCCTCACTCGTCTTTCTCTTTTCTTCTTCTCTTCTGGGCGACTGGTCTCTCTTTCGCTCGTTTCTCGCTTGTTTCTTCTCCGAATCGAGGTTGGTTTTAAATTTCATTAATGTTAATCAATAAGTTGATTTCTTCTCTTTGTTATTTGCTCTTTCCATGATTGAGTATACAATTTCCACTGAATTTCAAATTATATAATATGAATTATAGATTAGTATAGGTTCCAAATTTATGTGATAATTTGATTCGTGGGGATGTTGATTTCTGCCAATTACACACATATTGTTTGATTAATTGCCTAAGTGATGGGTTTTTTTTAAGTGGGGTTTCAATTGTTTACTTTGGTTACATTGGAGTAAATTTATAGTTAGTTGTAATGTACTTGATAAAATATTGGCCGATTGGTAGCTGTTTATTGCTTAATCTGGTGTCTTTGAATCCTATTTAATATTCACAGAACCACGTTACTAGGATTTATTTAGCTACTAGTTCTAGTTTTAATTATTGCATTATGGAGAGCTCGTTCAGTTCAGATCAGTACTACAATGGTTCTACATATGGAGGATATGGTAACACTACAAGAAAACATGGATTTTGGCACGGCCAGGCGATTTGCTTTGCCACGGACCGGGTCAGTGGCAAAGTTAACTACGGGCTTTAGCCGTGGCAGATATTGAAACATCTGTGGCCAAAAACTGAACTATATGTAAAGTTTTTCTTGACCCTAGCAACAGTTTTTAACCGTAGCAAGGTATAAATGTTTCAACCGTACGATTGAAGATTAAATCGATTATTTAGATCTACGATCAGATATCTGTTTTAGGTCCGTGGCTGTTTAGAAGAAGTGCAAAAACAAAACACTATCCTCCGTCTTCACAAAAATTTTAATTGCAGGTGCCTCTAAGAACCCTAATTCCCCCCCCCCCCCTCTCTCTCTCGTCTTCTCCACTTTTTAATTTTTCTTCCAAAATCTCGGTGCCCACTCATCTTCTCCCTAATTCCCTCTTCCCACTCGTCTTCTCTATGTTCACCACAACGAATTGAAGGTATGGTTTTTGTGATTCAGTTAAAATTGGTGATTCAGGTTTTCATTAGAACTTTTTTCCTTGCAATCTCTCTCTCTCTCTCTCTCTCTCTCTCTCTCTCTCTCTCTCTCTCTCTCTCTCTCTCTCTCTCTCTCTCTCTCTATATATATATATATATATATATATATATATATATATATATATAGCAAACAATAATAAGAACACCAATTAAATAAATGGTTTGAACACCAAAAAACTAGGGTTCTTCACAAAAAACGAATTTAATGTCTCAAGACATAAACAAATCTTCAATCTAACCTACTCAATAGGGTTTGCAATCCCTTATTTATAATAGCCTAAACCTAATCCTAACTACACTAGAAAGCTAAGTAAATAGAAACTACTACTAGGGATGTTCTAATCCATATAGGAATCTGCAGGAACTATGAGGCATGTGCAAGGCACATGCTATCTTTATGCATATGCATCAAATCCCCCCAACTTGAAAAAAACTCGTCCTCGAGTTTGTGTACTAACATCCTCCAACGTTCAAAATGACTCTTGTACATCAACCTCAACCTTACGTTGGTGCAGAAAATCCGACCATGAATCTTCCCCAGATAGTTGCTCGCAGAAAGAATGATGGACATTAATGTCATAGGTGCATCATTAGGACAACCCAATTGATTGGAACAATATAGCCGCATGTCAAGAAATAAGAATTGAAGGTGTTTGTCCGTCCATGGAGGAAATCCATTCTCATCTTGGAATAGATAAGGATCAACATAACCACCAAACAAATTACCAATTACTTTTATGGGACGGAATTTGTGGGGATGATAAAAATCATCAATTTGTCGGTCGGAATCAATGGAATTCATCGATTCATGGGAGTGATGAGCGAAATTCCGAGAACGTTCATCCTCTTTACCATTGTCATGGACAACAACCAGGTTTTCTTGTTTGGGCAACAAATAGAACTTCTTATGTATCTCCCTTGCAGATTTTTCAATCAAATCTTCTACTTGATCCACACATGCAACTTCTAACTCAAGAGACACAAAACTAGATGTATCATCACTATCATCACCAAAAACGGAAAAGAAATCAACAAGATTGTAACTTTGTAAACCACCAATTCGAGTACGAGTGACGTATTTTTCTTCTTCAAACATGTTGAGTAAGAAATTAATCTCCGCTTCTTTGTCAAGTCGTTTTTCTTCTTCAAAAAATTCTTCCTTAAAAGACGCAAATTGACTTTTTAATTTAGTAAAGCAATTTAAAAGTTCCTTCAAATCTTTTTGTATGCTTGGTGACGTCATGGAGGCATCGCTCTTAGAATCGATTTCAGATTCAATATAGTGTGGGTATTCTCCATACGGAGTAACCTTAGAATTGCGACTACGAAGACCATCGTGATCATAAGTCTTTGGACGGTTTCCATGGGAATATATATATATATATATATGAATACAATTCTATTTTTTTTTTTTTTTTTTTTTGAAAAATTCATGCTAGTGTTATTGATTAATTGAGCGACTCTTGACAATTCTGTTCTAATTGGTTAAGTTCTGAATATCTAAGAAAATAATTTAAAAGTTTTTATCAGTTGATTAATCTCTTGTTGTGGGGTTGTTGTGATTAATCTCTAAATCATCCTTCTCCATCTTTCTTCTTCTTCCTCTTGTTCTTTGTTTGAAGACAAAATCTTTTTTTTTTTGGTGAAATTCAATTTTAAGAATTTTTGAAGGTAAACTGTTTGAGTTAATGGTTAAAAGAAACGAAAGGGACTTTTTATGATGCGCAGTATAACCGCAAAACACGTAAATGATATGGTTGTGTGGGTGGGTGTCTTTGTCGTGTGGTACTGTAGATCAACACATCTCAGGACAGGAGAAAAATCTTTAAATTTTGAAATTTCAATCAGTACTAAACTCTTTTTTTTTGGTAGGAATCAGTACTAAACTTACCCAATACCAAACCTATATTTCTGGAGAAAATTTTCTTTTGCACTGTAGTGTAGTTTAGTGCCCTTTGTCTCAAAGTGATCTGTTTTTGGATTCAATTTCTTTTGCACTATTGTAGTTTATTTACACTTAATTAGCTTTGAATATATGCATAATCAGTTTCTAACAATATGGATGTATGTTTGTTAGGGGATTGGGTTGCTAATGTCTAATGTCTATTTCTAATGGACTGGGTTGGTATGATCATTTCTAATGTCTGTTCTACCTTCACCATCATGTTCCTAGCAGCATCAATGTCATTTGAAACCTGCACTGTAAGATCTTGAATCACATCCAATGAGCATGCCTCAACTTATTGAATTACGTTATCTGAAATCTTTAATATGTATTTTGAGATTATGAATAAGTTGGTACGTTCCTTGTTTTCAGGTTGGTCACTTGGATGGTTTTGTTATGGGGGTAACAATTGCCCTCACAATACTTGTCACTGGGTACATTTACTGCATTGTAGCCCTTGTTTATTTGTTCATTATTATGGAAGAAACATTGAATATTTGTTGATTGTTTTGTAGGCCTTTTCTGGAGGCTCATTAAATCTAGCAAAGTCATTGGATCCTACAGTTGTTTCAGGGACATATGGTAACCATTCACAAAGAGAGGATATTGACCATTCAAAGATTGTTGTGTTGTGAATAATTGAGGAAGAGCTTTGTTTACAAGAGCATCGAAACATCAATTATCGGTTTGGAATATAATGATAAACGTCCAGGTTAGTTCAATCCAAACTTTTACTTTCTCCCCTTTTGATTTTCTTTCATGCTTATAATTATCTTTAGCTTTGGTTAGGTCCAGGTTTTCATTTTGAATCTTATATTTTTTGTTTAGGTTATAATTCCAGTGATTCAGATGATTTCAATGATAAAGATGCGTTATGGTGAAGATGTAAGTGGTAATGTTCATTGGTTATGTTCTTTGATATCTTATTCTGTTATTGAATTGATCTAGGGAAGAATGATATAGATACAGAGCTGGTAGAAAAGGTTAGTAGCATTTTAAGTATTTTACATTGCTAGTTTTGGATGCATTCCATTTTTTGATAAAAACAGAAATATTATTAACTCAGCAGATCAGTACATCCCTTAACTGTGTATTGCAAGTACCGTCAGGTTAAGACACCCCAGTAGAGACATGCCTCTACTTAACAATATCAACAGTATCCCCTACATTACCCTCCTAAACCATAAGAATAAACAGAGCCTTATACCTGGACCAAGCAGCAGACAGAACACCCTACCCATAGCAATCTGAACTCAGTTGTCCTTCTTCTACACATCTTCTGCAGACCAAATTTTAGTGCAGGTGCAACACTTTCAGACTATCAGACTTCGAAGGCCATAAAAAACTCTGCTCCCTTTCCCTGCAATGAAACAACCAGTGCTGTCATCAGTTCGAGTGCATTCCATTAATTGCACATCATCTATTTTATTTACTCTTGTGCGGAATAAAAACTGCCATTTGTATTTTTAATGTGAATAAATGGGTTTGCTGTTTGCAGGTATGGAAAAGAATAGTTCCAGGTCTAGCCTATCAGTTCGATTCACCTTACACAATTCCAGTTACGGTGCCCCGTCCGGCTGTCCTCTTCTTATTCTTAATGGTATATACTTCATTAATGATATCTTTTTTTCCTCTTGAATTTCAACCATAGGCATTGTGTTAATCATTAATTCTGACTCATTAGACACGAGGTTTAATGTTAAACGCAGGTTTCTGGCCGATTTGGAACATTCAAATGCATCTTTTGGTACACGATTAATCGTCTAAGTTTTGGTTGCTTTTAATTGTTTTAGTTTGTACTTCATTACTGACTTGGTTAAAAGTGACTTTGGATGTAGTCTGTAAATGCGCTTAAACCAATTAATTTTCCTTTTTGTATCCAGTGAGAATATGATTTTATATTATGCATTGTGGAGGTGCAAAAAAATTGTTTTAGCCGATTTTAGATTATGCAGGGCAGGTGCAAAAATAATAATTGTTATTTTTTTCTGCAAAGAATTCAGATTTCCCACGGCTCCAAACAGTAGCAAAATTCAATTTTTTTTAGAAAAATTCCGGATTTGCCACGGCTAAAAACAGTAGCTAATTTGAAAAATAAATTAATTTCGATATTTTTTTTTCAAAAAAAAAAAATATTCGCCACGGACCCGGACCGTGGGGATATTGAAATTCTGCCACGGTTGATATCCGTGGCAAGGCCCACGGTTCATAATCGTGGCTAAATATAGCTATTCGCTACGGACCCGGACCGTGGCAAAAGAATTAGCTACGCCCTGAACACCCACGGTCTCGCCACGGTCGGAAACAGTGGCTAATCCTGTTTTGCCACGGTTCTGGTCCGTGGCAAATTTGATGTATTCTTGTAGTGTAATTTGGGTGCATCTGGAATCAACGAGTATAACAAAGTTCAACATCGTCCGAATGGTTACTCTAGTGTGGTTGATGGAATAACAATCACAAGCGAGTTACTCCAAAATGGGAATATACATACAATTCTGCCTAGCAGGTTTAAATTGGTGATGAGTGACATACTCTTATCAAAATATGTTTATCTTAAAATGTCATCTATATTTAACATTTATATTTATGAATTTCACAGCTATATTAGTGACAATAGTTTTGGTAGTATTTTCTTGGGTTGTGCTTATTGAATGAACATTGCTGCAGAATAATGTTTTCGTTGATGAAATTCTTGAGCCTGGAATACGAGTAACTGTAGCCATGGGAAACAACGCTGATCCAGTAATAGGTGATTATTTATGCCGCCTCATGTAGGGCGGATATGATCAAAGTATTGGAACTTCAGAGCGTGGTCTCGTTATTAAGCCGCCGGAACTTACTATACCTACATTCAGGTAAATCATGTTATGAACGTTTCTCCTGATCTGATTTTTTTATCAATTGTATGTGTGTCACTGAGCTAGTGGTAGCGTACACTCTGCCTGTCTACTCATCAGTCCTGACTGCTTCAGTAGTGTTGGTTACCCTATGTCTTAACCTTTCAGTTGAGCTTACGACTGAGGCATTTTTGCTTCCTCTCAACAGTTTTTTATATAAAACACAGTTGAGTGTTGCATTAATGCATGTTTATTTGTAATGTTTGTATCCATCTTTCTCTGTCAATGGTTGAAAATATACTGTAGTCTGAATTTAGATTATTTGTCAACAGTGTATTCAAGGATTACCAGAGGGTGCACTTCGGCGGATTATTTTAACTGCATCTGGAGGGGCTTTTAGGTGTGAAATCTAGAATTCAAGTTCCCACTAGAAGTGTTTATAGGATTATCTAGTCTTTAAGTTCAATAATTACCACATTTCTGCATTTTCTAAGGTCAAATGGGCAGTATACATGTAGATTGTAGATCTTACTATCTGTGTGTGGTGCTCCTTACAGAGATTGGCCTGTTGAAAAATTGAAAGAAGTGAAAGTTGCAGATGCTTTAAAACATCCTAACTGGAATATGGGCAAGAAAATTACAGTGGACTCTACGACTCTGTTCAATAAGGCATGATACCTTCTATATTTGTCTATTATATTTCAATCATTGGCTGCATGATTTATTTGATCAACATCAGTACCTTTTTATTGATCAGCTGCATAAATATATGTTCTAAGTCCTTCCTTTTGCTGTACAGGGTCTAGAAGTGATCGAGGCCCATTATTTGTTCAGAGCTGAATATGATGATATTGAAATTGTGATTCATCCACAATCTATCATAGATTCCATGATTGAAACTCAGGTTTGACTCTTTGTTCTGTTGCCTTGGCTAATTCTCAGCTAATTGTTTCTTTGTTTAATCATGTTTTGTATCTTTTGGAATTCGGAATGGAAAGGAATTGATGTGACTTTTTGGTCCTTCAGAAATTAATTTGGATTTCCCTGTCAATCATTTGTTTTCAGGATTCTTCAGTTCTAGCTCAGTTGGGTTGGCCTGATATGCGTTTACAAACTTTGGTCGTTATATGTTTAGTGATTATCACTTTATCTGTATGCTTTTACAAACTTTGGTCGTTGTATGATATATGATACTGCGAGCAATTTGAAAATCTGGCGCACTGCATTTCAACATATGTGATGCTACTAAATTCGGGACATTAGTACTTTCAGTTTGTTGGTTCATCTTTGTACAGACCTGGTTCAGATGGATGAACAAACCCCCACTTATCTTCATGCTTTTTGTTGCATAAAACTCCATTTCCAACAACAATGGTAGTGATTTTGTACTAGGAAAGTGAGACAATACATGAGAAAATGCTTCAAGTACTGTGGGTGTTGAATCATTGAGGTTTATCAAAAGAACTGTTTCTTGACCTATATCTGCAACAAAACAAACATAAAAGAGTGTAAAAACCACCATTAAAGTAGAAATGGAAAACACAAAAGAAAAATAACAACACCATCTTCAACATTTTTTTTCTCTTTCAAACATAAATGGAAGAAGAGTGTTACTGTACTTGTGAAAGGTAGAGGTTTAAGTGAAAACTGAAAAGTGCTTTGTGAGTTGAAATGGCAGAAGAAAAAAAAACAAAAAAACGAAAGAAAGAGAAAGAGAGAGATGAATGGAAATTCATTAATAAATAAGGGCATAACAGTCATTCAGCAGTCATTTAGCACTTAAAGTTAGATACGTTTATGTTCATTCAGAACTTCATTAAGACACGTAGTCAGCGTGGTATTAAATTATGATTAAGTGTATTTAGTGCTTAAGTGGTATTCAGTGATTCAGAGGTTGATTTAGAAAAAAAACAAACAACACCTAACTGTCAGTCAACCCATCCATAATTTTTTAATACCAAAACTATCCGTGACTAGCACGTGACACAACTTAAATTCTAAAAACCATAAATCATCTTGAATTCGAGGGACTTCATCAAATTAGAGTTTTCTTTAGTAATAAGTTAAACATACTCTTTCAATAATAGACCAATTACATTTTATTTTTGAGAAATAGTAATAAATGGTAACCTTGCATTCCCATGGATTAGAAGGTAAAGAAGGATTACAATTTTATCACCACTACAAAGCTAACATCGCGGAATACCAACAACTCCGGTAGTGGATTCCAAGCTAGACTCCAACCCCTATTTGTATGTCCTTCCAGCTGCTGAATCTCTTTTAGCTCCATGTTCTTCTCAAATAAATCCATTCAAACACAACTAATTTTCTTGCAAAACAGAAAACAAAACCTCAATTCTTGTTTCTCAACTTTGCCTCTTCTCACACACAGTTAACACAAGTCCACCGCCTTCTAGTTCAGCAGAGTTTTTTTTTTTTTTTTTTGTTGTTGTTATACCTATGGGCCATATAAGCCCAGTTATCAAAGCCCAAGTTAACCATCTTCTGCTTCTTATTATTTCAGTAAACATTTCTTCAACCAGAGATCTCAATGGAAGAGGAAAGTGAAAGATTTGAAGTAAGAAAGTTTGAGATTTCAGACAAAGCAAAGGGATTTATTGAGTTATTAGAACAATTATCAATTTGCAATTCTCTTTCCGACAATGAATTCGATTCAAGATTTCAAGATTTGAGTTCATTTGGTGATGATCATATGATCTGTGTAATTAAAGATAAGAATTTAAAGAAGATTGTTGCAACTGGAAGTGTGTTCTTAGAAAAGAAATTTGTGAGAAATTGTGGGAAAGTAGGTCATATTGAAGATGTTGTAGTGGATTCAACTATTCAAGGTGTTTGTGGAATAAAATTAGGGTTATTTTGTATTTGGTCTCTCTAGAATATTCATATTTAGCAAGTGGTATAGAGTTTTTCAATTATTAGCAGTTGGTCCTTTTTCCGTTATTTGACTGGTTGTCAACTCTGTTGACTATAGTCAAACCATCCAAGTTTTTAAAATACCTAAACTACCCATGCACATGTTAATCATGTGCATTTTTATGAACAACAAATATCATTCTATGCTTCATCCAATGGTCCAAAATCAACCAATAAATAGAAATAAACTAAACAAAATAATAGAAATAAAAAAACAAAGATAGTGATAAACAACAATAACAAAATCTTGCAAAATAATATCCCATCAATCTAACAACCCTCAATACAAAATCAAGAAAACCAATCCCCAAAATTATCAAGATTGAAACCCAATTTTCTTTTAAAGCAATTGAAATTGAAAAGTCATTCTTTTTGTCAAGCAATTGAAAATGAAAACCCAACACTTATTGTTCTTCTATAAATACTTAATACCCATAGTTCTTGCCAAACAATTAAAATTGAAAACCAAATACCCATTTTTCTTCTCTTCCAATTTGGAAACCTAATACCCATCCATTGTTCTTGTCAAGTAATAGAAATTGAAACCCAATACCCAACAAAACCAAAACATTCTCTATACCTCAAAGATGAAAATGATGAGAAAAAAACTTAAAAATTATTTTATTTTATAAGCCAATTCATAAAAATGATTTACAAAAGTGATTCATAGACCAAGAACAATAAACTTTGAAGGACGAAGAACAATGGGTATTGGGTTTTTCAAAATCATTAATAGGTAGTTCTTCATTTGCAAATTTAAGTGATAAAACTTATTCTTTTGTCAAGGTAGAGTTTAAAAATTTATATTTCTTCTCACTAAAACATGTGCCTCGCACGTGCATAGGTAGTCTAGGCATTTTGAAAATTTGGGTGGTTTGACTACAGTCAATTGAGTTGACTGTTAGTCAAGTAACGAAAAAGGGACTAAATACTAATAAATAAAAAACTCTATACCACTTGCTAAATATAAATGTTCTAGAGGGACCAAATACAAAATACCCCATAAAATTAAGGCAAAAATTTATTGACTTTTTTAACAAATCATGTAAAATTTTCTTCAATGTAGTTTTGAAAATAAAAGATTTCATGAGAAATGTGGGTAAAACAGAAGGGGATTCAAATGGCTACGTATTTTAAGTAAAACAAAAACAAAATATTATTTAGAAATTTTAGTGAAAATGTTCAGTAATTTTATTGAGTAACATATTTTAGATTTCTTTTAGGGTAATATCCCAAAAAAGCCCCATGTTTAGGTGCCTCTTCCCCAATAGGCCCTGACATGGGGTCATCTTCTCAAACAAGCCCCCTGACCCACCACTTTACCTTTTACCAATTTTTTTAAGACCTTAATACCCTTTGTACTTTTTCAAAAGCAAATCTACTTTTTGGATGTATTAAACATAAACTGATTTGATTGCGACGTTTCCGACAAAGACTAATAATTTAATCCTAACCGTTGATTTAGCTTGATACCGATGAAACACATTCACCGTTGATTTAGCTTGATTTAGCATTATCATCAAACCAAGATCTTGTATCCTCTAAAACAAATTGGTTTTGGTTTTAAAGATCCAACCATTGCATCTGTTGCTGCTCTAAAGGATTGCCACGTATTACATACAATTTTGATTTTAAAGTGGGAACAGTAAACGGATAAATTCAGTTTCGAATTTTAAAGTGGAAAAACAACCAAACAGTTGCAACACATTTGAAACCCTAGCTTCCCTCTTCATCAATCTTCGAAATCAAACAACAATAACTTCCATTTTCGAAATAAACCAACCCCCTTTCGAAATCAAACTTGTTTCTTATCAAATTAGAGGAAATGGCTGATGAAATCAGTTTACATGATGAAGAACTTGAAGACAGTAATTCGGAAGAAGGTGGTACAAGCGAAGTGCAGATGAAAAAGAAGAAGAAGTATGGGAGGAACTTCAGTGTAACTGTGAGATGCTCGATGAGAAAGGTAAAAACTCATTTTGTTGATACTTTACCCGATTTGGAAAAGGAAAATTTGATGAATTCATGTTTTAAGTATTTCTTAGATGTTCAATATGATAAAATCCACATCTGCACTTCTGTTGTCACCCAAGTTGTTAAGTCTAGGGTTTCAAAACTGAAATATGTCATTGGGGATAGTGATCTTACATTTAGACCTTTAGATATCACATTAGTTTTAGGTTTGAAAATTGGTGATGTTCCTAGTTAATTCTTGTTGATGAATAGAGATATAGTTAGTGCATTTAGGCAGAAATATTTTGGTGATTCTAAGAGCATTAAGGAAAAGCACATAGAAGCAGCAATTGGAAGAGCAAGAGGTGACCCAGATTCTGGCGACGACGTTCATCGCCTGAATCGGTTGTTATTATTGCATCTTTGTTTACTTCCCGATTCAGGACAAACTATTGATGTCAAATATGTTGATTTTGCCGAAGACCTTGCTGCTTTTGATAAATTTCCATGGGGGTCGGTTGTTTTCAAATTATTGAAAAAGTCATTAGAGAAATCTGCAATCAATGAATCAGAAAAGAAGCTAGACTATGCTCTTGATGGTTGTGTGCTTGGTTTTATTATCTGGGCATACGTACACCTCCCATGCTTAGGTCCTAGAAGGTTGCCTAATGCCCCATTCCCAAGGATGCTTGCTTGGAGAGATTTACCTGGTAAGATCACTGGCAGGAATACAATTGATAAAACACTTTATCCAAAAAGAGGAAAAGAAGTTGAAGTTGTGCCCCCTTTCATCACACCATCGGAGTTTGCTGAAGAACTAGTTGTACAAGCACAAGAGGTATGTAAATTATCCTCCAAATTGTTGTCTTTTATCCTCTAAACTATTGTATCCATATCCTCTACTTTTTAATAATGTGTTTTATAACAGAGTTCTTTTAAGTTGCAATTTTGATAATAGGTTTTTTTTCCTATACAATGTTTTAGTATCAAAAAACACTTGATGAAGCTAAAAAGGGAGTTGTTGATGATCTAGAAGGGATTGTGCGAGGAGTGGTAAGTTTGTTTAAATAGACATCCTCTAGTTATTAAAGTAGTATCTTCTAATTGTCTAATATATATCTGCTAAATGTGCATACATATCCTCTAATTGCAGTTTCACAGAGAACTAAAACAAGTCTTAGACAAAGGTGTTACAAAAAGGCTTCAACAGTTTGAAAAGAATGTTGTTCAAGGAAAAAATGTTGAAACCCTTACAAGTACAAGCTGGATCATCATCTAAGCAAGCTGCCACCAAAACGAAGACACCATCATCACAAAAGTTGGGTACCACTAGGAGTTCATCTAGGAAGAAAATTGCACCCAAGGAAACAAAAAAAAAGACAAGTGTCAGCAAGGGAGCAGCAAAGAAGGCCACTCCCACCAAGGAAGCCCCCTCCAAGACAAGTGACAAGAAGAAACCCATTCCCTCCAAGGAAGTACCAACCAGGACAAGTGCCAGGAAGAAACCCACTCCCACCTAGGAAGTACGAACCAGGACAAGTGTGAAGAAGAAACCCACTCCCACCAAAGAAGTCCCAAAGAACACAAGTGCCACAAAGAAGATTGTTGGTAGGATCAAACTCCCACCTAAACAGAAAAAACTGCCACCCCTTGCAGATCTACCCAAGCCAAGCCCATCACCCCCACAACTCTCAAGAGCCTCTGTAAAAACAAGGAGCCAAAGCCAATTTGAAGCTGCTGATACTGCTACTACTCCAACTACCTTGGGAAAGAGAAAGGGGAAAGAGATTTGTACTGAACCATCACCCAAAAAACAAAGGAGTACAAAGTTGCCTGAAATCATCATAGGTGGTATGAGAAGCAAAGGAACTGAGGATTTCATGTTCAAAATGAGAAGTCCTTAAAAGCCTCAACAACCTGAGCCTGATGTGGAACATCCTGCTAAAGAAGTTGCGAAGAAGAGGAAAAACAAAGAACCCCAGCTTCCAACCAGAAAACAACCTTCAAGGTTAGATTTTAAACTTACATCCTCTAATTTGTTCTTTATTATCCTCAGACTATTTGATTAAAATCTTCTAGACTTCAAACCTATATCCTCTAATATGTTCTTTATTATCCTCAGAATATTTGATTAAACTCTTCTAGATTTCAAACTTATATCCTCTTTTTTGTTTTTAAAAACTTAGGGTTAGCAAACATGTGGCACAAGATAGGACATGGTGGAAAGAAGCAAAAGAAAGGGAGAACAGGAAAAACAAGAAAAACAAAATTGAATTGAATCCTGATACGGATATGGAGAATCCAATAGAAACAGCAAGTAGGAGGTTGTTCTGTGATGGGGATGATAATGATAATCATGATTGGCAAGAGAGAGAAGGTGTTGCTGTTGATAGCTTGACAATGATATCATATCATGCTACTATGGAACCCATGTTTGTTTTACCAATCTTAGCTTTGCCACCTCCTGAAGAAGTGTTAGCTTTGCCACCTCCTGAAGGTATATCCCCTAATGATGTTGTACCGGGTAATGTTGATGATATGGTTAGGCAGGAGGAAGGGGACATTAAGGTGAAGGAGGAAGAGGACATTATAGTTTTGGAGGAAAATAAAGATGTGGAGGAGGGGGTGGATGAGGATGATGACTTTCTTGATGCCATCCCAGATCCCAATAATATTCCTGAAGAGTATCTAGTGGATATAGATGGCTACAATGTTGGTGAGATGGATGAGGAAAGTGAGGCAGATGAGATTGATGAAACAAATGATGATGTAGTCATTGAAGATAGCCAAGCTATTCAAGCTTATAAAACAAGTTAGAAGAAGTTGAAGAAAAAAGCGAAGGGGTTGGAAGAAAGTAGTGTGGACCACCAATTGGATGTTGATATTGTTATGAACATCATGGGTAAGTCATTTCTGGAAAGGACTACCACCAATAATGAAACAGATGTTCTTAACTATTTCTGGTGTTTGGCAAAGGATCCTAAGTATGAGCATGCAGTTATAAGGGAATATAAGGTTGCTCCTGATATAATTGTCAAGCAATTCTACACTTGTATAAAAATAATTGGCTGCATGGAGATATTGTTGATGCATATGTACTATTGCTCACTAAGTGGTATGGCATATTAAGGAAGCACCTTCAACCTGAGGACCAGTTTGCTGTGGTTAACACTGTATATTTTGCTGTAAGTAGACATTTTTTTCTTAGTGTATTTGGTATTATGGAATGATTTGTTGGCATTCTAACTATGTTAACTTTTGGTTTTTGCTATTATGTTTAGAACATCCTGCATGAGATAGTTCAGAAGTCATATAGAAAGCGCATGAAGGACAAATCTTTTGCTGCACTTTCACCATTAGAAAGAATTAGGAGTGGCATGTTTAAAATACACCAAGGTGCTTTTAACATTGTTAGCCCATCTAGGGGTTTGAAAGGTCAAGTTCCTGCAAGACTTGCAAAGGCACTCCTTGTTCCCTTACAAGTAAGTTGTTAATTATGTTTACATATGTGATCTCACATCATCAAAAGCTTATTATCCTCTACGTTATGTTTTCAAATCCTCCAAAGACTTATGTTGTATCCTCTAATATATAGGTTAACAACAATCACTGGATACTGCTTGCCTTTAACTTTAGGGAGTGGAAGGTCAAGATATATGACTCTTTGGGTTATAAGAAACCATCTTCACAACAGTTGGGGGTCGAGGAGATGTTGCCCTATGTGGTGTTTGCTGCTGACCCTACTAAAGAAGACATTGACCTTGAAAGAGCATGGGAACGCGAATATGTTAATTGTACACCTCAGGGTGATGGCTGCAGTTGTGGAGTCTTTTTACTTGCATATCTTGACTGTGTTCTCAGAGGTGAGCCACCATTATTTGAGAGGATAACAACTCTGATGAGAAAGCGCATTGCCATGGACCTTGTTGAATGTGGATTCAAACCTAAACAAGAAGTAGATCTTTTATTTTGTTGGATGTATTCTGTTAAACTTATTTATTTCGTTGTTGGAAAGTTGTAAAACATCATGACTTGTTTTGAACATATTTAATGTGTCTTGTGTTGAACATGTTTATGTTGTTGCAATATATTTAATGTGTCTTGTATTGTCTCTGCATATGTTTCCCTTTGTAGTAGACAACACAAAAAGTATATGGATCACTTTTGTTTCTCTAATCACAAACATTGCATGCTCACAAGGTATTCCCATTGCTTCCCACCATTTGCATGTACCAAGATCACGTGTTCAAGTCAACGATACATGTCTTATTCTCACCATAAACTGTCGAAAGAGTTGAGACGACTTCTCACGAGTGAATGTACGCCCCCTCCAAGCATTATGCAATATTAGTTCGTGGCACCACTTTGTTACAGGTGTCTTGAACTTCTCACATCGACACGATAGTCACGGTGATGCCTTATGATGTTGGCGTGAATTCTTTCAAGAAGAGAAGTAACAGGCATCTGCCTTTCGGGTATAATCATTCTGTTCCATGATTGCACATGATTGGTTGTAAATAATTCCAAATCTGCAAGTTAGAGAAAACAATGTTAGCGGATATAGACGTTTAATTAGAGGATACAAGCTAGTCATTAGAAGACAAACCTTGATTTCTCCTGAAAAGCACTTGCCCACTTATTTAATGGTTCAATTTGCATTAAGCTGTTGTATGCCTTCTCAGAAATGCCCATATTTGTAGCATAAAACCACAAAACTCATTTTGATTAAGAGTATTTGCAGCTTCCTTAAGCAACCACCTTACTTTGCATTCCCATATTTGAGGGACATGTGTTGTGCACAATACATATGACAAGCGTTTGGGAGAATCTTTGGTACAGCTTGAATAATACTTTTGTCCCTATCAGACAAGAGCACAAACTGGTGATCATGCCCAACCACATGATCCTTAAGTTTTTTGAAAAACCATTCCCAATA